>MU734885.1:113011-142996 GCA_026770625.1 Nicotiana glauca
TATGAACTGGGAAGGTTGCTCTGGTTATGATGGTTGTTCTTATGTGTCATGAGGAAAAGAGAGTTACTATGAACCTTTGGAAGGTTATTCGCCAAGTTGGTGCAATCAGAGATCAGCTTCAGATCGATGTATTGATTTACAAATGTGAACAGGGCTTTATATCAGGCCAGTTGTGTTCGTCTCAGCGAGTGTTCCCTATGGAGGAATGGTCGGGGTGTTATTTTACCATCAGCTATTCCAGGTAATGATGTATTGTGCCGTATGAGTTGTGAGACGGCTTGCAAAAGATTGCTTACGTGTTGAGAATCCGCGTAGAAATGATGCGTTATGAGCAGGATGGCTTTGAGATTTATGTTGTATATCGCACCTCAGTTGTGCTTGAGTTTCGTAGCCTATAGCGCTATGTGTTTCCTCAGGGATGGTATTATGCACTTAACATGCTTGCGATCGAAATTCGATGTCTTGTTGTAATAAGCAGATTTAGCTCAAAGTGCAATCTCCTTATGTGAGATCCATTTATGGATCGGGTGGCACGCCGCAATAGGTATGTTATTGGGATCGGGTTGCGCGCTGCAACAGTGTGATGTCGAGACTAGTTCTCTATGTGCTATTCCTTTATGTGTTTCGCTTCCTATTTTTCTAGGAAAAGTCTGTATTAGTGCGGGGTTTAGATAATTCCTTCCTGAATTCGATTTCTTGTTTTGTGTTGTGTTCGGACTGGTGGCCTATTGGCGCATGGTAGCATCAAATGAGATCTTAATGATTTCTGGGATGGCTTATTGCCTAAGCAGTTGTATCGGATGAGACGAGATCCCTTGATCTAGGATTCTGTGCAATCCAGCTATATGAGGGATATTATGGAGATAAGACCATTATTAGGTTCAGAATGAGGTTAAGGCCTTGTCAGGATGTAGGCCTAATGTTTTGTTGACTCGGCGATTGATTATGAATGTCGGTACATCTCGTCCGTCGTGGCGGTATGGTAAAGATTAGAGTAAGACATGTATATGTCATGGGGTGCAATGGGAGCATCAGATCAGTAGAATTTTGGCTAAGTTAATTAGAGAATATTATGGCGGTCCTGTGAATTTAGTGTTGCAAAGTAAGAATTCAGCAAAGTTATGCCATTGTGTTTGAGTACAGCGTGTAGTGATTGATATGGCGATCGTATGTTGGAATCAGGCTCTAAGGCTTATTTGCTTGAATAAAAGGGAACATTTTCAGAATTTATCGAGCTTATGTGCTCAGCTAAGTCTTGGTAGCACGGGAAAGTGCGTGAGGTGTTAAACAGTGATTTCAGACAACTCCAGTACAGTTCTCAGCACGTTCAATGACGAACGTATGTTTAAGTGGGAGAGAATGTAACGACCCGACCGGTCGTTTTGAGTACTAGCGCTCCGTTCAGCAGTCGGAGGCCATGAACAGCTTCATTTCAGATATTATGACTTGTACGCGTGGTCGGAATTAAATTTCAAGAAGTCCAGAGTTGATTTGGGAAGAGAATTCTCATTTCAAAAGCTTAAAGTTGAAAGAATGAGCTAGGATTTGAATTTAAAGTAAATGACCTTGGAATCGGGATCTAAAGGTTCCGGCAGGTTCGTATGATGATTTCGGACTTGGGCATATGCCCGGATTGGGTTTTGAATAACCCGGGAGCATTTTGGTGCCCATTGTGGAAGTTGGCATTTTAGAAGAAATTTCATAAGTTTGGCTTGAAGAGCATTTCAGTGTTATCAAAGTCCGTTTGGAATTTCGAGACTGTGAATAGCTCCGTATAGTGATTCTGGAGTTGGGGGCGCGATCGGAAGTGAATTCGGAGGTCCGTAGACCATTTTGAAGCCATTTGGCTAAAGATAGAAAGTTGAAGGTTTTCGGAGAGTTTGACCGGGGGGGTGACTTTTTAATATCGGGGTCGGAATCAAATTCTGTAAGTTGGAGTAGGTATCTAATGTAAAATATGACTTGTGGGCAAAATATGAAGTCAATCGGACGTGATTTGATAGGTTTCGGCATCGGAAATAGAAGTTGGAAACTTCAAAATTCATAAAGCTTGAATTGAAGTGTAATTCATGAATTTAGGGTTGTTGGATATGATTTGAAGCCTCGAGCAAGTTCGTAATGAGTTTTGGGACTGGTTGGTATGATTGGTTGGGGTCCCGGGGGCCTCGGGTGGATTCCGGGTGGTTAACGGATCAAAATTTGATTTTTGGAAGAGCTGAGTTGCTAGTGTCTGGTATTTCCGCTTCTGCAGAAATGAGACCGCAGAAGCGGCCCCGCAAAAGCGAGGGAATAACCGCATAAGAGGTTTTGGGCTAAGGCTTGGGGGACCGCAGATGCGGTCAAGTCTCCGCAGAAGCGGGACCGCATCTGCGGAGGAGAGGTCGCAGAAGCGGAACGGGCTGGCTTGGGGAGGAACGCAGAAGCGGTTTCTGGACCGCTTAAGCGGGACCGCTGATGCAGTTTGGGTTCCGCTGAAGCGGAAAATGGCTGGAGCTTGGGAATCGCAGGAGCAGAATTTTGTCCGCAAAAGCGGAATCGCGGAAGCGTATATATTCCCACAGAAGCGAAAATAGCTGGGGCAGTGAGGTTGATTTAAGTTGCAAATTTGGTTCATTTCTCTCATTTTCTTCACTTCATTGGCGATTTTGGAGGGTTCAAAGGAAGGTCTTCATCAGCAATGTTGAGGTAAGTCATCCCTATCACTTTTAATTTAAATATATCAATTATATATGGATTTAAGCATGAAAATTAGAGTAAATATTGAGGTTTTGGTTGAAAACCTAGGAAAATCATAATCTTGAATTTTAGCCACGATTTTGGGTATGGAATTAGGAGAAAATCATATATTTGAGTTCCTAAGGTCATGGGTAACCTTTATCTTCGAGAAATATTTGATTCCGGGCACGTGGGCCCGAGGGCATTTTGGTTATTTCACAAACGGAGTTGGGAAATTTTATAATCTGAATTTGTTAATAAGTATTTGAGTATATTCTCATTAGTTTATCGTTAAATTGGCTACTTTGAGTGCATTGTGCTTTGGTTCAAGCCTCCGGAAGGATGTAGAATGTCGATTTCGAGTCTTCGGAGCGAGGTGAGTCTCCTTTCTAATTCTGTGAGGGGAAAATTACCCCATAGGTGAGTTAAATTGATTATGTGCTCCTAGTTTTGGGGGGCTACGTGCGCACGAGGTGACGAGAGTCTGTGCGTAGCTACTATATGCTATTGTCCGGGTAGTTTAGGACTCAAAAGCATGTTATATGTGGATTAATTGTGAAATCCTTGATGGCTTAGATTTCATAAATCACATTAAATTGATAATCGGATTTTCTAAAAGACTTAAGCTTCGTTTTCTCAAATTAATAAAAGAGAATGGGCTTTTCCTGGATATTTTCTCCACGTTGACTTCCTGACTGTTTATCTGTCTGTGTGTGTTTATTTTGGAACGGGCCGAACGCCTCGGCAGATTAATAGATGCATCTATAGGCACACCGTCGACCCTCGGCAAGTGCACATTTATTTCTGTTGGATCGGGTCGTCGCCTCAGTATGATTTGCGCATGCTTGTATTGCTGCCTGGACTTGTTTAAGTCGTTACATGCCTCCCTCTGACTCGATATCATCTTGTTAATAATTAATAGAAATCTTGGAAATTTCCTATGAAAGACTTATGTGCTTACCTGTTTCCTCTATATGAATAAAAGTTAGGTTAGAAGATAAATCCACTGCTTAATATGTATATTGAGAACAAATAATTGTTGGACCATTAGAGTGTGTCAAAGTTGGCTATCTCGTCTCTACCCCTTCGGTATTAGGCGGGACACTCACTGAGTACACATTGATTACGTACTCATACTACACTTCTGTACATTTTTTTTGCACAGGTACTTGATACATTAGCGGCCTACTGGGCGCATGCGGCACGGACGATTAAGGGAATAGGTGAGTTGCAGTATGCGAGGCGACCCGTAGCTTTTAAAGTCCCTTCCTGGTAATTGTATTTCCTTTCTGTCCATTGTATTCTGGACAGGTGTTGTGTTGTATTTATATCCCTTTTCTGTAGTTGCTCATGCATTTGTGACACCGGGTTTCTGGGAGGGTTTACAATGGATTTGTTCTAACTATTATTATTTAAATTTGAAATCTAGTAGTGAATTTTTATTTATAAAAAATGAAAGGAAAAACCCTAGATTTTCAAAAGTATTAAAAGAGGAATTAATTGATGAGTTAGTTGGCTGGCCTGACAGAGGTGTCCAGTGCCACCACGACCCTTAGTGGATTTTTGGTCGTGACAACATGGTATTAGAGCACTAGGTTCCCGTCAGTCTCACGAGTCATGAGCAAGTCTAGTAGAGTCTCGCGGATCGGTACGGAGACGTCTGTACTTATCCTCGAGAGGTTGCAGGACTGTTAGGAGTACTTCCCTTCTTGATTTCCTTACGCAATTCGATTCCTTTGAGGCTTATGCCTTTGATTCCTTTCCACTCAATCTTGCGCGACGCGAGCGCTTATTATAAATTGAAGAATTGAAATGGCACTACAAATGTGGTGCGGGATGATTTTTTTTCCCAGTATAGTTGATTGGACTATTATAGTCGCATTATGGAAGGATATTCTATAGTTCAGCTCAGTAGCAGAACTTCTAAGAGCCTTGAGGCTAGGCACAGGTTGCCATGATTCTCATGAGCGATTTTTCCGTAGTGTTGTTGTGATGCTAGGGTGTTTGCCCATGTGTCGAGGCAGTGAATGAATTGAAAGAAGGTTTACTCAGTGTGTAATCAACGGGATTCAGAATTTTATTCCCGGCAAGGGAAAGTCAATCGAACCAAGGATGGTCAGGTGTGGACTAGTGAAAGTAATGAAGCGTGGTAATTGCAAGCGTGAAGGAGTTCTCTCCTCTATTAGGGTGCTATTGTCCTAATTAGACGTGTTAAGTTTATCGGTGTTATGATCTTCTATGAACAGCCCTTGGGGCAAGATATTGTGTAATGGCATTGGAAATGCAACTATAGGATATCGCGAGATGCGGTGGTTCCGGACTGAATCAGTATTGTAAATGTTGGTGGTGTGATAAAGACGACCTTCGGGGAGGCTTGGGATTAATAGCAAATTGTAGATTCAAGTACTATGAAGATANCGGTGCTTGGTTGTCAGCGCTTTCTGATCTAATTTGAAGTGGGGATTTCAGTGACGAGAAATGGAAGTCGATAGAATAACTCGAAGCATAGTGTGGTTATGCGGCAGGAGATTGTGTATGACGGAAATGAGCCTCTTGAAGTGAAGAAAGACGTAGCTCGACTGTGAAGCGAAAGGATGTTGTCGCACATTTGGTGGATGTCCACGAGGGATGAATGGACTCGTACAGCTGGAGAGTGAGCTTGAACTCAGGATGGGTTATTGGTGTCGTAGTGATGGTACCCATGCAACAGCGTTGGAAGGTGTCGGGGAGTGATTTTGACAGGTGGGGTATTCCGGTGAGCAGGGTAGTAGTTGCGTGGTTGGCGAGGTTCCTGCGAAGAGTTCTACTGGATATGCAGCAAGGGAATTATTATGTGAATAGTGTTATTAATTTGGAGATTCCAATTGGGTTTCTATAGTAAGATATCGAGAACGCCAGCAATTGTTGGTGCAGAGGTGGATGATGATTCAGAATATGAGAAATGGGGATTTACATGAGAATTCTGAGAATTTACGGCGGATGGTTGCACAAGGTTTTGTCAACAAGAGATTAAGAATAATGGTGAACTCCAGAGTATTGTGATAATGGCTTCAAGCTAAGTGGGAGAGTCCCACCACTTATGATTTGGGTTGCATGGTTAGCTACTCGCGAAGTTTCTTGGTAATAGCATACCTAGGGGTCATCTCAGCTACGGAAATAATATCATAAGTAGTAATTTAAGCAGAGGAATTGTTAAAGATGTGCTATGGTTGGCCTTATGGGCTCATGATTCGAACTTGGGGAAGAATTCAGGATTTATGCCTTGTATGGAAGCGGGTTTTAAAAAGGGGGTAATTCTGCTAGGTGCCTCGTTGTAAGGGTACTCTTATGTTATGAGATCTATGTAGCCAATTAAATTCGGGATCGAGTCAGAGCGGATGGCTCTCAGTAACGGTCCTAGTGAATTCAAGAGGTAAAGTGTGGTGCCTAATAATGTTGAGTTTATTGGCATGTTGATACCCAATTTTTCCCTATGTATTTTATACTCAAAATACTTTCAAAATAGTATGTGTACACATATATAAGCATGCCCAAGAGTTTTGGTATTTTCCTAATTTTTTAAGATTTTAAAATTAATTTATCGTCTATTTCTAGCAGAACAAAATCCAATAACTATTCTCAAAATTATCACTTTTGTGAATAATTTATTTTCTATTCTCATATTTACACTAAAATATAATTAAGGTGATTTTTTTTACATATTTTTACAAATTTATTTGGTATTTTTAAAGCTAAATTTCATATAATTGCAATTATAGCCTATTTTACAATTAATAGCATTTTACAATTATAAAATTATTTCCAGCATTTTAGATTAATATTAATATATTATTAATTGGTTCAGTGCTTTTAATTTATTTTAAAAAATTATGTTAACCATTTTTGTAAAATAAAAAGGAGAAAATTGGTTATTTAACACATAGCCCATTTCTATTTCAATTGTAGCCTCAATTTGACCTCCAATTCTGCCCAAATTAAAACAACCCAATTCTAATCTTAACCCGACCCTTTGACCCGATTTTAAACCCACCCGCCTTCCCCTTTAATCCTGGTCATTGATCATTTTGATCAACGGCTGTGATTCTCTATTTCCTTTTTTAATTGCCTAACCTACTTAAACCTAACTCATTTGTATCAAAGACACCACCTTTGAACTCTCTTCGTCTCCCAAATTCTCTCTAGCCTCTCCAAAACCCTAATCATTTCCTACTATATTTCCACCGGAATCATGGTGGGACTGCTAGAGCTGGCACCTCCTCCTCCAAATCAACCTAAGGCTCCGCCACTGGAGCTGCTGCTGGGGGCCAGGCCATGGGTGGCCTGTGCTCACTCTCTCTCATCGTTAAACCTAAGCTACTTGAAGTCTGGAGGCCCGAAATCAGTGGCTCTCTTTTGATTGTCTTAGATCTGTAGATATACGGCCTCTCCGGCCATTTTTCGACGTGTTCGAGCAATATGAGTCTTTTCGACTCAGGATCCGACTTTCCTCAAGACCTTTCTCATTCTAGGGGTTTCTCTGCAACTCTAGGCCATTTTAGGTTCTATACTTACTTATTTTTCTTAGATATGTGTCATACCTGGTCTTTGCCTGACATTTTAAAGGTTTTCCCCAAATTTCCTCTTTAAAATCGTTCAGTTTCAATTTTAAGGTTTCCGAAAAAAGAAAAAAAAGGATCTCTTCAAATATTTTGATTCTTCATGTTCCTTCTTTATGTGTGTTTTATGCTCGTATGTTTGTTTCATACTATGCTCGAGTTTGCTCTCTTCTTTCTTTTCTGATTATGCAAGATTTTTCTATCATTCTTATGCTCCCACATTAATTTGTGTTGTTTTTCCTTACTCTTTGCTATACGTGTTATGGTTGAGTTCTTTGATTTTTCTCGCTTTTCTAAGTTCTGTTCGTGTTCCTACAGAGCAAATTTTTCTCTATTGTGTTTAAAAAACCCGTATCCTCTCTTCTGAACTTGTTTGTGTACGCTTGTCTCTCGTGAGTCTTTGAAAAAAAGGGGATTTCTGAGCCTCTTTCAATAACCATGTTTTCTCACCTCTTTGTCTGACTCAATTTGAAACCCTAAGATTTGGGGGTTTTCTTTGGGTATATGGTATTAGGGTTCCACTTTGGAACACTAGGCTTTCAGACTCACTTTGAGCCTGTAATCAACTTGAATCCCTTTGTTTGTGACTCTGAAACTTTCAATGTTAGACTCTTTCTTTTGTTTGAGATGTGTGCTTTATATATGAAAAAAAAACTCCTCTTTCAAAAGGTTTTCACCAACCAAGTGATTGATTCTAAAATCCCTTTAATAAGGCTAATGATTTGTTACTGATCCTTTTCGATTGAACCTCATTTACCCTACTGGCTGTTTACTTGGTCTTTTTGTGTAAAAATCCCATGCTTGTGATGTTTTCCTTAAATACACAATCTTGTGTATTCCTTCTATAATTCTATACCAATTTTGAATTATTTATGTGATTCTTTCCTTAATTGCTTGGGATTCCCTGTGATTACAATCGGATCCGGGATCCTCTTGGTTGATTTTCGAACTAATGCCCTATTTTTACTTTATAAATACACTATTATTTAAACTTTTCTTAATTACCCACTATGTATTTGGCCTTGTTTATGCAGTATGTGGTTTCTTTGACCTAATTAGCCTTACTGAACTAATTTCTTTTCCTTATTCTGCCTCGACTAACCGTTTGAACTAGACTTCATAATTAAAGGATTCCAGTTGTCTTAATTGACACTAATTGATTGCTATTTCCATGTTTGTGAACTTTTTGCCTATGTACTTCTTTTTTTCAAAAACTATATAAGGACTGTCTTCTCTCTTTACAAACACACTGAAATTCACACGAACAAAAACTCTTCTAATTATATACTTTCTTGCAATACTGTTTTGAATTTAACACTTTGTTTCGCTTGAAATCTTTTGGAACTACAACTTGGCCCTCTCAAGGCTATTGTTCTCTTACTTGTTTTTCCTTTGAAACTTGTATGTCTCTTATTTAAATTCTCTACCTCACCCATATGTGTTTACTTTATAGTTTCAGGCTTTTGTTTACTTTACTACTCATGTTTAGTGATTTGTGTTAACTATGTTCCTTCCGTGCTTCTGTTTCTATTGTGAATCCCTACCACTATTCCCTTCTATGTGCTTGAGTTAAGTTCTTGGCTTGGCAGTATCCTAATTACTGCTAGGCCATAACATGATCCAAAATGGATCCTAACTCTCAAGTTTGGCTAGCAGGCTGGTTAGGGGTGTACAAGCATCCCAATTGTTGGGCATGACCACCAGCTTGCCACGTCTCTCCCTGATTCCCTTCGCCCTGTGCACCTACACTTATTCTTAGACTCTTAAGCTCTACCCCTCTCTTATGATCCTTTATTTGGGACCTTGAGTTCCTCTAAACTTGGACATCTAAGGGTTGGCATTTCCACACTGCACTATGTTCTTAATTTTACAATGTTTTGGGGTGTAAGCACTGCCCGGAGCCCTTTGAGACTCTTGGGAACTTTGAAATACCCCAAATATGAGAAAGTCTTTTGAAAATCTGATCCTGGAAGTTGGTTTATTTCATATTGTTGGACTTTTGAGTCTGAATTAGGCTATTTGGATGTAGCTGGAGCTTCTGATTTTCTTTTATGATTCATTCGGGTCTGTAATAATTTGTAATAACTATTGGGGATGGCTAGTGAAAAGGGATGGGGGTGAATGCATGCAATTGGTAGAAAACTTGCCTATAGGTTATTTATAAATTCTATACGTCTGCATTTCTGCATTTAGAAAACTTGCCTGTAGGTTACTTATGATTTCTGCATTTAGAAAACTTGCCTATATGTTACTTATAATTTCTACATTTCTGCATATAGAAAACATGCCTATAAGTTTTTCTGCACTTCTGCATTTTTGCATATACAAAATATGCCTATAAGTTTTTCTGCACTTCTGCATATACATGCCATTAGGTAAACAATCGTAGGCTTAATAATAATCAATGTTATTCTAGATATCATGTCTATGGGACTCTTGCATTTATGCAACTGTTTAAGACTAATGACACTTAGAGATCATGCCTATAGGAGCAAATCAATTGAATCAGTTTCATTTTGAATCTAAAATCAGTCATAAGTCTGTAGATCTTTGTTTATAAAACTAGCAAACTTTTGCCTTAAAATCATTACGCTCTAGTAGATGTCATGCCTATAGGCCTCACTTAGGCAAACTATTAGGTAATTAATTGACTGTGTCAGTCTTTGATAACTACATCCAGACAAGGCTAACTCAGACTCCTCATCTGAGAAATATGTGATGAATCAGCCTATCCCACGCCTTAATTTAATTCAGACCAAACCAGTATTTCAAGTCATGCTATATTTGCCTTTTTATGTGAGGAGGCCTGTATGAGCCTTAACTGCTACTTGTTCCCTTTAACTGATATTTGTTTTTGCTTGTCGCCTAGATTTTATCCTTTTGAAACTCTGAAAAGCCCCAACTCCCTCCCCTTTTAGGATTAGTAGTCTCAATGCCTCCGGGACTGATAGGATTGGGACGGGTAATAGCCTGCAATAAGTGACGATACTATTCCACGCTTTAATACCTTAACAGGGTGAGAAAGGCTAGATATGGATATGATGAACGGTGCGGTAATATCACGTGCAGCCCCTCTTTTGAGAAGCGATTATCGGGTATTTCATTGAGTGATCCATATTAATCATAAACCTAAGACCCCCTCCCTTTTACTTGCTTTTGTTTGCTTTCTTTAGAATTGTTTAAATCTTTCATAAATTTCTGCCCTCTTTACCTTTCCTTAAATTTTCAACTTATTTGCAATATTATATGCAAACCCCTTCTATTTAAGCCCTTAATTGCTTACTTGATTATGTGAAGTCACAATTATAACATGGCCGGGAACCACACTAGTGGATCTTAAGGGGTGCCTAACACCTTCCCCTCTAGATAATTTCTAGCCCTTACCCAAACTCTGATTCTTTAAACTCAAACCATTTTAGTGTCCTAATGCACTTTAATCATTCGGTGATGACTCTTCAATCCAAAACCAATTCCCAAAAGGGAACGAGTTGTCCTCCCAAATGTCATAAACCCGATTTCGCGAGAAAAGTGGGGCGCGACAGCATGGCGACTCTGTTGGGAATTTTCTTTAGGCTTTTACCATTTCATGTTACTTGTGACTTTACTGCTTCTTTATTGCCTTATTTAATGTCTTTATCTCTTTTCTACTACGAAACTTACTTGGCTCTTTGTTTCTTTTCTTTAATGCTTTCTTTTATCGTCGTCCTTCAATATTGTTGTAATTATGAGCAATTATTGTAATCATTACTTTATGAACGTGCAAATACATGACAACTTGTTTCATCCTTGTAATTGCATCCTCAACATCATATTCCACTCATTCCAAACAAAGTACCATAGCAACGCTTATAATGAGTGGTTTTTCCCTTCCAATATTATCACCCCCTAAATTTGGCAAAGGCGTATTTGCAGTAAAACCAGTCGATCAGCGGTGCAGTCAACGATTTCGTGCCTTTCCCTCTTGAGTTGTCCGCTCAAGGGTACCGATCTAATACTCCATAGAAACCTTACTTTGTTCCATTGTGCATGCATCACTGTCAAACCTAGTCGAGTCAGTTATGCTATTCTCATAATGACTCTTAAAGATAGCCTTGTCAAAAGTCCACTGGGTCTCCTTAGGACCCAAACGGACACTACCACGTCTATGCATTTATTTGGAGAACTAAATGTTGCTTATGCTAATTATTGATTTAAATAGTCAAGTCCGGCGGGGGTATGGGTCTAACACTTTATTTTGCATAAAATGAGGCACGAGGTCCCCAGATTTAGCATGGTAAACAACATTCACCCAAGGTTGTTAAGTTGGTGGGAAGACCTTCACTCCAGTGATCAGACCCTCATCCGAAAATATTTGGAAAATTTGCCTTCTCTCTTGGAAATCCAACCCGACAACAAAATCATAGAGGCCGCAACTCTATTCTAGGATGGCGATAGATCGGTGTTCCGCTTCGGGGGCCTCGAAATGACACATTTGCTCGAGAAAATAGGAGGATTAGTTGGTATTCCATGGGAGACTCCGGGTTTACTTATGCCAGAAAATCGCAAGAGTAGGGGTTTTCTAAAAATGATGGGACTAAAGAAGAACACAGACTTGACTTGCTTGAAGGATTCCTACATTCCTTTCGACTATCTGTACGAGAGGTATGGCCATAACAAGTTCTACCGCACTTACCCAGATGAATTATCCCTCACCTCATTGGGGCATATCCACAGAAGAGTCTTCGCCTTTATGTTCTGCTTTTTGGGGATGATAGTATTTCCTATGAAGAAGGCTAGGATCCATACCAGACTAGCCATGGTCACCAAGACTTTAATGGAAGGGATTGACGGGCAGTCTTTCAGCATAGTACCTATGATTGTTACGGAGATATATCGATCCCTGGAAAACTGTCAACGATGGGCCAATCACTTTGAGGGTTGTAACTTACTGCTCCAACTCTGGCTCAAGGAGCACCTCCAAAAAGGTGAATATCGGCAAGAGATTCTGTGCAGAGACTGGCATGATCATATCGCCTTCCATCGGCCAAGGTGAATGAACTATATGCCTAACATATTTTCTTAGCTAGAAGACGCTAAAGGGTGGGTAGGATTGTTTGAAAATCTAAAAGAGGACCAAGTGCAGTGGATGTTCCAATGGTTCCATACTGAAGAGTTCATCGTCTGATCTCGGGATGCACCATTTCTTATACTCATCGGTCTGAGAGGAACTTTTCCTTATGTCCCTCTCCGAGTCATGAGGCAGGCAGGAAGAAAATAGGTTATACCAAGGGTCGACAAGATGAGTCACTTTAGGGACGACTTTCAAGATGACAATAGCCCTTACAAGTGCCAAGCTCAGCACTTGTGGCACTGTAAAATCATCCTGGGGAAAGATTCTGTTGAGCCGGATAGGTATCACACCGGTTGTTCGCCATATTACTCGGGTTGGCTGGAAGATAATCACGATGGCTTGGGTCAACCCGAGTTTGTTTGAGGTCATAGGATTATCGATGAAAAGGCTGATGTATGGATTAAGTAAAACCAATTACGCAAGAGGATTCGAGAATACGATATTGAGCACCGGCAAATTCAAGAAGCCCATCAAAAGTTGATTGAAGAATGGAAAGATATGGCTGTCAACGCCAACAAGCGACTAGGGTATTTAGAGAGAGGTTTAGTAGAATTGGAAAGGAAGTTCATCCAAAGGATTGAAAACTGCCAGAACGCTGAAGGAAACGAAGAAGGACACTTGGTTAGAGCCTACTTGCTGCTGGGACTACGTGAGCTGGTAAAGCTGTTTGATGGAGCTAAACATGCTGAGTTTGGCGAAGGTCCTTCTGGGACCAAGTAGTTAGAATCTTTTCTTTTTGCCTTAAATGTAATAAGGCTAATGGCTACTAGTGACATTCTTATTTTCCACAATTTTAGTGTCATTTTGGGATTTGTCTTATTTTTATCAATAAAATGAGGCATTTAACATTATAAGTTCTCCAAATCAACTTGTCGCTAGGCCTATCTCGGGCACAACGAGGCTCCCAAATTAGGACACGATTTACATTCTCACACTATATGTTTAAATATCGCAACATCTTTTCTTATAATCCTCACTAACTTGTTACCTTTTTGTTTTTACTTTTGTTTTATTCCCCTCCCCAAAAGGTTAGTTCGTGTACTTTGGCATCGTCCTCTTACTCCATAAGATCTAAGGGCCCTCCACCTCCTCCTCCTTCGAGTCTTATCAGAAACAAGAACAAGGAAATAATGGAAGATTTAAGCAGCACCAGAAAGGAGAACTCAACCGAAAGGGTAGAGATTCCTCAGGGTATTCAGGTTTCCAAAGAAAGTGCCGCCCAACTCGAGCAGAAGTTATTGAAATTTCAGGAAGAACTGGGCCAAGTTCAGAACTTGAAAAACTTATCATTTTCCCTCACTAACCCAGATGTCAACTTTCCCAATGCTCAAAACCCCGCATCTCCACAAAATATTCTGAAACCACAGAAACAACCCGCTCCCCATCAATACTGCAACACATGCCACACTTTGAACAACACCCCACTACTCATCCCTGAACCACTAAACTCCACAAATGATCATCTCCACAACACCCCCATCTATGTGGAAACTATGCCACACTATACTCAACCTATTTCAGCACACCGGAGTCTGATAACAAAGACTTTATTATCCAAAACCAGGCTGCGCAACACAAGAAGCTGACTAGCGGAGTTTAGGGTGTCGAAGGAAGCAAAGGGATAGAGGGACTGAATTACGAGGACCTTTGTATTCAGCCAGATGTCGAACTTCCCGAGGGGTACAAACCTCCCAAGTTTGAGATGTTTGATCGCACAGGGGATCCCATAGTTCATTTGAGGACCTACTGTGACAAACTGGTCGGGATAGGAAAGAATAAAAAGATTCACATGAAACTCTTTATGAGAAGTCTGAAAGGAGGTGCTCTGTGTTGGTACATTAGCCAAGACCCGAAGAAGTGGACGAATTGGGTAAATATGGCGTCCGATTTCATGGACAGTTTCAGATTCAACACGGAAAATGCACTAGATGTATTCTACATCCAGAACTTAAAGAAGAAACCCATGGAGACATTCCACGAGTATGCTACTCGTTGGAGATCAAAGGCTTCTAAGGTCAGGCCGACCTTAGAAGAAGAACAGATGAACAAGTTTTTCGTCCAAGCTCAGGACCCACAATATTATGATAGGTTGATACTGATTGAAGGCTAGAAATTTTCTAACATCATCAAGCCAGGAGAGAGGATCGAGGAACGCATTAAAAGTGGTATGGTCACTAACTTTGAAGCATTACAGGCTACCAACAAGGCTCTACAGTCTGGTGGCACACCCAAGAAAAGGGATGTGAGTGTCGTGATGGTTGCACAGAGAACAAAATCCCCAATAAAATACCAAACATACCCAACATCTCCTCTCACATATCAACCTACCCCAAATTACCAAGCATATTTGCCTTCTTACCAAGCCTTACCACCTACTTACCAATCACCCCCATCATCCACATATCAGCCTACTTCACCCAGATACTCCTAACCCGCACATGTATACCAAGCCTACAATGCCCATCAATCCCACTATCAATCGCCTCTCCCTCGCCAGAACTTTCCTAGACCTCGACTGAATTTCGACCGCAGACCTCCCAAACAGTATACCGCCATTGCCGAACCTATTGACAAGTTGTATGAAAGTCTTAAAGCTACTGGTTACATCACCCATATCCCTTCTATAACTCCAGATAATCCTTTCTAATGGGTTAACCCGAACAAAACCTGTGCATACCATTTCGGTATGAAGGGGCATACCATTGACGAGTGCCGCTCTCTAAAGGATAAGATCCAAACTTTAATTGAAAGCAAGATCATTGTGGCAAAAGAGCCTATTCCGAACGTCCGCAACAACCCTCTACCTGACCACAAAGGCGAAAGCATTCACATAATAGAGATAGAAGATGATTGGGACCCTAACGGATCGATCGAATTGATTGCTGAAGGCGACAAGCCAAAAAAACTAACGATCACACTTAATCTGATTGTCATTCAGATCCAGCCTTTTGGAGATGTTGAAGTGAACATGTCCAGACCACTTGAGTTCGAAGCACCTTCTTCTGCAAAGGCGCCAGGACCGATTGAGGTCGAGTTTGGATCCCCAAAGGCACCTGTACCATTTGAGGTTGTTGTGTTACCATCCAAAGCAAGGTTACCCATTCTAGTAGCTATGTCAGCCATAGCACCATTCCATACGAAAGCCATTTCTTGGGATTACATGGCCGAGGCGAGAAGGAAAGGGAAAACTAAATCTGGAGAAGCAATTATAGCACAAGGTATGACGAGAACCGGCAGCATTTATACTCCAAAACATCCAGCTTAGTCTAGTAAACAAGCCTCTGGACGACTAACCATCACTGAAATTGGGCCTGATGACCTCTGGAGGAAGATACAAGCCAAAGAGTATTCAGTCATCGATCAGCTGAACAAGACGTCAGCCCAGATCTCCATCTTAGCTCTGCTACAAAGCACTGACGTGCATAAGAATGCCTTAATGAAGGCTCTAAGCGAGGCATATGTGCCCAGCAACATAACTGGAGGAAAAATGGCAAACATGGTAGGGAAAGTATTAGAGAGTCACAAAATCACTTTCCATGAAGATGAGCTACCGCCGGAAGGGCTAAGCCACAACAAAGCATTACACACCGCTGTGCAATGTGAGGATTATTTCATCACCAGAGTTCTGATCGACGGAGGGTCCAGCCTCAATATTTGTCCATTGATAACTCTCAGAACATTGGGGAAGAGCCTGCATGAGATCAAAGATGGAGCCATCAATGTCAAAGCTTTCGATGGATCCCAAAGGTCCACTATTGGGGAAATCAATTTGTGTCTGCAAATGGGACCAACCTGGTTTGGCGTTGACTTTCAAGTGATAGACGTCCCAGTATCTTACAACTTGCTATTGGGATGACCCTGGATTCATGCCGCTGGAGCTGTAGCATCAACCTTACACCAGGCAGTGAAGTTTGAGTATAATCACCAAGAGGTATTATTCATGGCGATGGTAGCAATCCCATATACAGTCGCCAGACCATCCCGGCGATCGGAGGAAGAAGGAAGATAGGTGAAGAAACTTACCACCACATTGAGCGAGTCAACGCCGTGGACAAGGATAAATGGTGGGATAACAAGATTGAAAGTATACTGAACTGGTGTGGATCCGAACCTTGCAAGGGACTCGGCAAGAACTTCCAAGGAATCGCCAAACCCATCAAGCTGAAGAATCATGGTACCACTTTTGGTTTGGGATATGAATACACTTGGGAAGAGTTAAACCACTGGTCGCCACCGTGGTGTAGTCCCTACTACCCACTGGAGCATCTGATACCTCATTTAGAGCAGACTTTCCAGCTAGCCGACGTCATGTATGGGTCAGAAGAAGAGGAAGCACCGGCGGCAATGAGGAATTTGTTTTTGGAAGATGATAATATGGACTGTTGCATCATTTTCAAGGAGGAAGGGGAGGAAGGCCCTTCCATACAAGCTGTAGGCCGATGAGCACGCCTCAACAATTGGTCCATCAGAACCACCAGAGCCCGGAAAGCCTCGGGGTAGCAAGGCTGAACAAAGCATCATGCATTATCTTTTACTTTTCGCTAGTTGACTTTCTTTACACATGTTTAATTTCAAAATAAGAGCTTCAATGTTCAAAACAATTATGAAATCTATCAAAGCATTTCAGTTTCTTATAAATCTTGCTCTTATTACTTTTTATCGTTTACTTTATTTACACAGAATTGCTATTACTTATCTTGATGAACCGACGATTATGACTTGCAACGAGGAAATGCAACAAACGGATATAGACACAGAAGAAGATGATATACCAAAAGAGGTTGTTAAAGAGGTTGAGGATTTTGAGAATAGACCTAAGTCCAATCTGGACGAGACTGAGGTTGTTAACTTGGGAGATACAGGGAATGTCAAAGAAACGTGCATCAGTGTTCATCTATCACCATCAGAAAAGAAAGAGTACACGGAATATCTAAGGGAATATGAGGACGTATTCGCCTGGTCGTATGATGATATGACTGGTCTCAGTACATCTATTGTAGCTCATAAACTGCTAACTGATACAACATGCCCGCAGGTAAAGCAGAAGCTCAGAAAGTTCAAACCCGACATGAGTTTAAAAATCAAGGAAGAAGTCACCAAGCAAATCAAAGCCAAGGTTCTCAGGGTGGTAGAGTATCCAACATGGTTAGCCAATATTGTGCCAGTGCCAAAGTAGGACGGGAAGGTTAAAGTCTGTGTCGACTATCGGGATCTCAACTGGGCTAGTTTGAAAGACGACTTCCCCTTGCAAAACATACACATTCTAATTGACAATTGCGCCAAGCACGAATTGTAGTCATTTGTCGATTGTTTTGTTGGGTATCATCAGATATGGATGGATGAAGAAGATGCGGAGAAAATGGCTTTCATTACGCCGTGGGGATGTATTGTTACAAGATGATGCCGTTTGGGTTAAAGAATGCTGGGGCCACCTACATGAGGGCCATGACTACTATTTTCCATGACATGATACACAAAGAGATCGAGATGTATGTAGACGATGTCATCATCAAAACCAAGAAAGCCACTAACCACATGCAAGATCTGAGAAAATTCTTCAACAGACTGAGAAGGTACAACCTGAAGCTGAATCCTGCCAAGTGTGCATTAGGGGTTCCCACCAGACAACAGCTTGGGTTCATTGTAAGTCGAGGAGGAATAGAACTAGATCCATCAAAGGTTAAAGTCATTCAAGAATTGCCACCGCCGAAGAATAAGAAGGATGTGATGAGTTTCTTGGGGAGACTAAACTACATCAGACGGTTGATAGCTCAGTCCAATGTCATCTTTGAGCCGATCTTCAAAATGTTGAAGTAGAAGGACACCACTACCAAATGGACTGATGATTGTCAGAAAGCCTTCGACAAAATCAAGGAATACCTATCAACACCGCTAGTTCTGGTTCCGCCCGAACTAGGTAGACCACTAATGCTCTACCTTGCAGTATTGGATAGAGTAGTCGGTTGTGTTCTGGGACAACATGATGAAATAGGGAGAAAGGAGTAGGCCATCTACTATCTCAGCAAGAAGTTCACCCCATACGAGGCTCGATATTCTCTATTAGAGCACACCTGTTGTGCTCTGACTTAGGTAGCTCAGAAGTTGAGGCACTATTTCTATGCCTATACCACTTATCTCATATCAAGAATGGATCCGCTGAAGTATATCTTTTAGAAGACCATGTCCACTGGTAAGCTAGCCAAGTGGCAAATCCTGCCGAGTGAATTCGACATTATTTATGCAACTCAGAAGGCAATCAAAGGACAAGCATTGGCAGATCATCTCGCCGAGAACCCCGTGGATGGAGAATACGAGCCTCTAAAGACTTATTTTCCTGAAGAAGAGGTATCTTTCATAGGAGAAGATATTGCAGAATCCTATGATGGTTGGAGAATGTTTTTCGATGAAGCAGCAAACTTTAAAGGAGTCGGCATAGGAACAGTCCTAGTATCAGAAACTGGCCAGCATTATCTGGTGTCTGCCAAGCTCAGGTTCCCGTGCACCAACAACATGGTCGAGTAAAGCCTACATCTAAGGGCTCAAGTTGGCCATTGATATGAACATTCAGAAATTGCTAGTAATTGGGGATCCAGACCTGCTCATACATCAGGTCCGGGAAGAATGGGCAACCAAGAACTTCAAGATACTCCCGTACATGCATCACGTACAGGAGTTGAGGAAGAGATTCACAAAGACGGAGTTTCAGCATGTGCCCAGAATACAGAATGAGTTTGCCGATGCATTGGCTACACTATTAATAATGCCAAACTATTCCTTATAAAAAGACACGCGGATGTTGCAAATATAATCTGAGTAATTCTGCCCAGAGTCGAACCACAGGGAATTAACCTATCAAATACTCTTGTCAGACTTACTAAATTCACAGAATCAGTTTCCCCAAACTTTGTGACTAACAAGTGATGATATTTCTAACAACTAAAACTGAAAATAAATAACAGCTGAAAATTAACTATGCTTGATGTGTAAACAATTGGAATAAGGTCTAAGGTATTGGTTTCCCCCGCTGTTGATTTCCTTGGTTGTATATGTCTTATAACTGTGACTTTGTTGTCTTTAACAATCATCAACTCTCCATCTATCATAAATCTTTCTCAAGCATTTATGATAATTTACTATATGCACTCTCTAAAACTACGCTAGTTAGATTCACATAGATTGCACCTGAGGTATCGTTATCTCTAATCCCACCTCTAAACCGTCGGTAATGACTCTTGTTTATACTTCGGGAGTGATGTTGTTCAAACAACTACCTAAATATGCACTCTTTCAAGCAGATACATACTAAATAGGGACGAATAATTGAGAGCCCTTTCAATTAACCACAATCAAAATGTAGATGAACAAATAGAGATTAACAACCAATTCAAAGCTATATTAATATAACAACCAAGTCATCCCCAATGGGTTTCACCAAAACCTTAGATTAAAATATGTAGCTACTCATAACAATGATGGAATCAACAAAAGAATTCATAGTCATTGATAGAAGAAGAAGTAGGGAGAAAAAATTGATTTTCTAAGCTGCCTTCTTGCCTCTCTTGCTTCTTCTCAAAAACTCGAACTCTCTCTCTATTGGACTTGTTAAACCTTTTATAGTTTGTGTGGATTTTCTTGGTCTGAAATTGCCCTTTTTAAAACTCTGTTTCCACCACTGGACTAGCGTGGGCGCGCTAAGGCCGCGCTAGTGCCCGCACTAGTTGGGTTTCCTTCTGTTTTGGACTGCTGGACTAGCACGAGCGCGCTATGGCTGCGCTAATGCCCGTGCTAGTGGGGTTTTCCACTGGTTTGGTGCTTTTGCTCCACTTTTTGTCCCTTCACTCCAATTTTCACCCGGATCACCATCATAAGCCCTCATTTAATTATTGAACTCCTGTGAAACATCAAAGTCACCATTAGAGCCAATTTTTGCATTATTTACAACTTACAACAGTAAAACATCCTTAAGTTAGAGCCCAAACGTAGGCCAACTACACAATTTAGCCTATTATCAACTCCCCACACTTAATTCATTACTAGTCCTTGAGCAATCCACTACATCCTACAAGGTTTCTTTTCTAAGCTTTACCCTTAACGACTCACACCACGAACATTTTACGAAATTTTCAACTAGTAGTGAGCAACCTTTCCTCAAGAATCAAATCTGTCGTACCATGCACATTCACACTATCTCAAGCCACTCTATACAAGAGCCAAGACTTACCTTTCTATTGTGAATCACATGTCCTCCCATCACACAAGAGAGTAGTTCCACATACAATGATATTTAGGACAATTAGGAACTAAGATAGAAAGAAAAATTCGCTCGCTCTCAAAAAGAACATTCACATGCCATAAAGATGCACCATAGGCTTGCCCGTAGTGTAGTACTCTACTAATCGAGACCCACTTAATCTCAGATCAATAGGTCTTTATTTGGTTGTAATTTAGGCTAAGAGATGGGTAGGATATATTTGGATATAGTGACTAACCTCCCTAAGTACTTTTAATACAATTACCTTAACTTTAAGATCATCATTTTGTCAGCCAACACTCCACCCTCTTTATTTAACATCCTCATACATTAGGTGCAATTTGTACAAGCTACCACTTATCAATCATTATACAATAAATTTGTTTTTTTCGTGGTGCTTCTCTTTTTATGCTTCAACATTCTGCACCTTTTCTCTATTTCCATGGTTCCACTTCAAAAACCAAACCACCACCCTACACTTTTGCTTTTGCATATTATCAATACCATTCTCGTGCTTAGTGAGAGGAAAAGGGTTCAAACAGCAGGCTATTCAAACAGTTGGGTAAGGTTCACAATGTGGTTTCCAAAGAAACATGCTTATAAGCTCAACGGGGTTAACTAAGATGTAATGCATTCAGGTGGATTTACTTTATTTGTGTGGCTAAACAAAGAAATGCCTAAATCCCTTCTAAAACTGAATGAAGCTACTATTTTGTTTCGCAAACACACAGGAAAAGTTCTAGGCATCAAATGTATAGCATGTAACACAGTAATACTCACACACACATGGCACATGACTCACTCCGAATTAGCTTATCAAGACATTCTCTTTTTGAGTGTCCAAGTTAGATACAAACATACAATTTTTAAGGCACTTAAACAAGATTCAACCCTTGAAGCTAAGTGTTACACTCTAGCGTCTATTGTGGTCAGGTGTAGAAATGCTAAGGGTCCATTAATCCTAACCTAAAACAAAAACAAAAACTACATATACCCGAATTAAGCTAAACCCTTGGAAAAGAACCGTGTCCTAAAGAAAAACCAAGGAGGGAGCTGTTATACTACCTTAAAATAAAATAAAAAATCTTTTTGTATTTTAGACTAACTTCCCTCAAGAAAATTATCTAAAGGATTCGTCATCAGGAAGAGTCTCTATATTCCATTTTTTTTCTCGACTTGGTCCCTCAAGAACCCCGCTGAAAGAGATCCATCGTCGGGACAAGTCATTTACTATTTTTACTTACCTAATGACTATTGTTCTAACACTAACATAATCAAAGCAAGACAAAACAACTAAAGAAAAAAGTTAATTGTTAAAATTAGAAACATATAATGAAGTATCCCTATCCCCCACCCTACACTTAATTTGAGGACATGTCCTCATGGATAAGTAAATCAAAAGAAGGGGAAAGGGAACTTCCCTAACAGTTTAATCCTGGTCGGAGACAGAGCTGGCGTTTACATTGCATGCTCGACCCAAAGCACGGAGCCAACCCATGATCCGGTTTTCTGATTTCTTCTCCTAGGTTGCCAGTGCATCAACACAAGTCCCCAGGTCAGTCACTGAGGTTCGTATTTCAGCTATCTCCTGCTCCATGCGGTCTAACCGTTGTTCCCAGTTGGCCCTAGATGGGCTTGAAGCATCATCATCCTGTGGTTGAGCTGGCTGATCATCACCTACCATCTCCACATCGTCGGCTACCTGTGATTGTTCCTCCTCCTCTGCGTCATCACCATCATCTGAATCATGGCCAATCAATTCCTCAACAGCTACCACCTCCTTGCATGTAGTGACCCTCTCAGCCGTGAAAGGATTTACCATAGGCACCCGGCCATCTAAAGAAAGATTACTCGATACATTGGCTTGAAGGCATAACCGGGTGACAGGAGACGAATAATATAACCGTATCGTTGAACCCAGACACGCTAGAACATCTCGTCGTGTATGACCTGGGTCACGTCAAATGGAACATTATTCATGAAGCACCAAATTAGGCACCCTCGAGGGATATTCACCTCTGACAGGTTCTTGGAGGGCAAGAGGCGGATATTGATAAAGTACAACCAGTATTTGGCCTCAAACTTGAGGGCCGAGGAGTGGAACTTATTCCTATATTTGTACCATTGTAGAGTGGCTCCCGGTTGACAGATGATATCGGTGAATGTGGGCTAGGGAGTTTGCCTGCTATTGTACGATAAATAACCATCCACATACCCCTGAGATAGTGGAGGAAGACCATATAGAGTCCAAATATTCTCTAAAGAAGCATTGACCGGTCTCTTGTGCACTATAATCGTGTATTCATCATGTTCCGGGAGGTTTGCATATAATTCCCTAACAAGCATGACATTTGCAGTGATAGGCTCCTCAAAGAATATGTCTAGTCCTCGCCACCTCAGCTCGTAAGGTATACTGGGACAGGTTGTCGCCAGTGCATTGGGATCCATGGCTTATTCTGGCACAATTATTTTGGCCTCTAATTTTTTAAACATGTCCTGTGCCTTGCGGACATGAAGTTTTGACTATTGAAGGGCCTTGTATCAACCGACTTTTGAGGCCTTCTCCTAGTGTTGGCTGTAGCCGGGCGGCTGGAGAAGGAACCTGTTGCTTGGTGTTTGCAAGGAACCATGGTACCTGCAAATAGTCCAATGTCAGTTCTATTCAATCGGCTGACCAAAACGTGGCTACTCAGACTTCACCACGGAATGGTCACAACGCTTCCTCCAAAGAGGCATTTTAACAAACACCTTGTGACCAATAGTTAAGTTTAAGCTCTAACTCTCCACCAACACAAGGCACACTGCCACCATAATTAACTAGGCACACCACATAACCACAATTTTCACCCCAACCTAACTATTGCCATATGTTTCTACTATACAATAAAACTATCTTCTACTATACAAAGTAAAGAGAAAGAAAATAAATAAAACAAAAATAACGACATAAGAAATACCTTAAAAAAAATTACAACAAATTTGAGGGGAGAACCATATACCAGCAAGGGAATGATAGCACAAGTGGAAGGATTGGGGAAGATAATGAATGTGGTGCTGGAATTAGTTGGGTATGGAGGAGAAGGAATGGAGGAACTGGATGAAGAAGAAGAAGAGGGGTTAGGGTTTGGGTATTGTTAGGCGTGAGAGAGGAAGATATTTGAGAAATTGAGAGGGGAAGGGCGGGTATGTGTTATGTGGTAAGTTAAAAGGGTTAAAGAAATAAAAAGAAAATAAAATAAAAAATATATATATAGGCGGAACTTACCTGGACTAGAGCGGGTTGCGCGTTGGCTTAGCGCGGCCGCTTTAGTTCTGTTAACCTGATGCAGTGTAAAGCCCCATTAGCGCGGGTTGCGCGCTAGTGGGAACATGGGCGAGGCAGTGTAAAACCCCATTCCAGTGACAATTTTTTTTTTTGGTTTACACATGAAGTACATACTACAATATACAACACATTAGTGGGTTGCCTCCCACACAGCTCCTGATTTAATATCGCGGCATGATGCAAGTATTGGATCATCACTCCTCATTCGTGTACTGGGGTTCTTTCAAATTGATCACCACTATATCCCCTTTTTCATCGGCTATTCCAAGGTAATGTTTCAACCTTTTCCCATTCACTGAGAACTTGTTTGTCCCATCTTCTGATTCGATCTCAACAGCTCCACTTGTGAACATTTGCATCACTCTAAATGGTCCTGACCATCGGGACTTTAACTTACCCGAAAACAATCTCAACCTTGAATTATACAGTAATATCTTGTCACTGGGTTTGAAATCTCTATCCACAATGTGTTTGTCATGCAGCTTATTCATTCTTTCCTTATAGAGCCTTATGCTTTCAAAGGATTGATATCTAAATTCTTCCAGCTCATGCAACTCTATCAGTCGATTTTGTCCAGCTGCGTCGGGATCCATGTTTTTAGTGCCTACCAAGCTCGATGTTCTAGCTCCACAGGTAGGTGACAGGCCTTCCCAAATACCAACTTGTATGGTGACATACCTATTGGTGTTTTGAATGCAGCCCTATAGGCCTTGAGTGCGTGATCAAGCTTCTTTGCCCAATCAGTTCGTGTGGCATTCACAGTCTTGGTTAGTACACTCTTTATCTCCCTGTTGGACACTTCAACCTGCCCACTGGTTTGCGAATGGTAAGGGGTAGCCACCTTGTGGTGTACATCATATTTTGCAAGTAATTTCTCGAAGGATCTATTGCAAAAGTGAGTGCCTCCGTCACTGATGATCGCTCTTGGTGTCCCAAACCGAGTGAATATGTTCTTTTTCAGAAATCCTACCACCACTTTTGCATCATTAGTGGGCAACGCTGCAGCCTCTACCCATTTAGACACGTAGTCCACAGCAATGTTAGACTCTTTCTTTTGTTTGAGTTGTGTGCTTTATATATGAAAAAAACTCCTCTTGCAAAAGGTTTTCACCAACCAAGTGATTGATTCTAAAATCCCTTTAATAAGGCTAATGATTTGTTATTGATCCTTTTCGATTGAACCTCCTTCACCCTACTGGATGTTTACTTGGTCTTTTTGTGTAAAAATCTCATGCTTGTGATGTTTTCCTTAAATACATGATCTTGTGTATTCCTTCTGTAATTTTGTACCAATTTTGAATTTTTTCTGTGACTCTTTCCTTAATTGCTTGGGATTCCCTATGATTACAATCGGATCCGGGATCCTCTTGGCTGCTTTTCGAACTGATGCCCTATATTTACTTTATAAATACATTGTTATGTCAACTTTCCTTAATTACCCACTATGTATTTGGCCTTGTTTATGCACTATGTCGTTTCTTTTCCCTAATCAGCCTTACTGAACTGATTTCTTTTCCTTATTCTGCCTCGACTAACCGTTTGAACGAGACGCCTTAATTAAATGATTCCAGTTGTCTTAATTAACACTAATTGATTGCTATTTCCATGTTTGTGCACTCTTTGCCTATGTACTGCTTATTTTCAAAAACTATATAAGGACCTGTCTTCCCTCTTTACAAACACACTGAAATTCACACGAACAAAAACTCTTCTAATTACATACTTTCTTGCAATACTATTTTGAATTCAACACTTTGCTTCGCTTGAAATCTTTTGGAACTGCAACTTGGCCCTCTCAAGGCTACTGTTCTCTTACTTGTTTTTCCTTTGAAACTTGTATGTCTCTTATTTAAATTCTCTGCCTTACCCATATGTGTTTACTTTACAGTTTCAGCCTTTTGTTTACTTTACTACTCATGTTAAGTGATTTGTGTTAACTATGTTCTTTTCATGCTTCTGTTTCTATTGTGAATCCCTACCCCTATTCCCTTCTATGTGCTTGAGTTAAGGTCTTAGCTTGGCAGTATCCTAATTACTGCCCAGGCCATAACCTGATCCACGATGGATCCTAACTCTCAAGTTTGGCTAGCAGGTTGGTCAGGGGTGAGCCAGCATCCAAATTGATGGGCATGACTACCAGCCCGCCATGTCTCTCCCTGATTCCCTTCCCTCTGTGCAATTATACTTATTCTTAGACTCTTAAGTTCTGCCCCTCTCTTATGAGCCTTGCTTTAGGACCTTGAGTTCCATCTAAACTTGGACATCTGAGGGCTGGCATTTTCACACTGCACTATATTCTTAATTCTGCAATGTTTTGGGGTGTAAGCATTGCCCGGAGCCCTTTGAGACTCTTGGGAACTTTGACATACCCCAAATATGAGAAAGTCTTTTGGAAATCTAATCCTGGAAGTTCGTTTATTTCATATTGTTGGACTTTGAGTCTGAATTAGGCTGTTTGGATGTAGCCGGAGCTTCTGATTTTCTTTTCTGATTCATTCGGGTCTTTAATAATTTGTAATAACTATTGGGGATGGCTAGTGAAAAGGGATGGGGGTGAATGCATGAAAAGGGTAGAAAACTTGCCTATAGGTTATATATAAATTATGTACTTCTGCATTTCTTCATTTAGAAAACTTGCCTATAGGTTACTTATGATTTCTACATTTCTGCATTTACAAAACTTGTCTATAGGTTACTTATAATTTCTACATTTCTGCATATAGAAAACATGCCTATAAGTTTTTCTGCACTTCTGCATTTCTGCATATAGAAAACATGCCTATAAGTTTTTCTGCACTTCTGCATATACACGCCATTAGGCAAATAATCTTAGGCTTAATAATAATCAATGTCATTCTAAATATCATGTCTATAGGACTCTTGCATTTATGCAACTGTTTAAGACCAATGACACTTAGTGATCATGCCTATAGGAGCAAATCAATTGAATCAGTTTCGTTTTTAATCTAAAATCAGTCACAAGTATGCAGATCTTTGTTTATAAAACCAGCAAACTTTTGCCTTAAAATCAATACGCTCTAGTAGATGTCATGCCTATAGGCCTCACTTAGACAAACTATTAGGTAATTAATTGACTGTGTCAGTCTTTGATAACTACATCCAGACAAGGCTAACTCAGACTCCTCATCTGAGAAATATGTGATGAATCAGCCTATCTCACGCCTTAATTTAATTCAGACCAAACCAGTATTTGAAGTCATGCTATATTTGCCCTTTTAAGTGAGGAGGCATGTATGAGCCTTAACTGCTATTTGTTCCCTTTGACTGCTATTTATTTTTGCTTGTCGCCTAGATTTTATCCTTTTAAAACTCTGAAAAGTCCCAACTCCCTCCCCTTTTAGGATTAGTAGTCTCAATGCCTCCGGAATTGATAGGATTGTGACGGGTAATAGCATGCAATAAGTGACGATACTATTCCGCGCTTTAATATATTAACGGGGTGGGAAAGGGTAGATATGGATATGATGACCGGTGCGCTAATACTACTTGTAGTCCCTCTTTTGAGAAGTGATTACCGGGTATTGCATTGATGTGATCCATATTAATCATAAACCTAGGACCCCATCCCTTCTACTTGCTTTTGTTTGCTTTCTTTAGAATTGTTTAAATCTTTCATAAATTTTTGCCCTCTTTACCTTCCCTTAAAGTTTCAACTTATTTGCAATATTATATGCAAACCCCTTCTATTTGAGTCATTAATTGCTTACTTGATTATGTGAAGTCACAATTATAACATGGCCAGGAACCACACTAGTGGATCTTGAGGGGTGCCTAACACCTTCCCCTCGAGATAATTTCTAGCCCTTACCCAAACTCTGGTTCTTCAAACTCAAACCCTTTAATTGTATTAATGCACTTTAATCATTAGGTGTCGACTCTTCAATCCAAAACCCAATTCCCAAAAGGAACGAGTTATCCTCCCAAATATCATAAACCCGATTTCGCGAGAAAAAGGGGGCGCGACAAGGCATTACCAACCTCAATTTTTGAAAAGCTGATATATAAGATTGGAATGCGTCGTCTTGGAGGCATTAAGTGATTTTTCATTAGGGGGATTAACTAAACGTTGCACTCTTTTCCTTAACCAAGGTTTTGTCCCACTGGATTTTTCTGGTAAGGTTTTTAATGAGGCAGCAAGCAATGCATATTATAAATAACTATGTACATCCCAATATTTTTTTTTTAAGTTCTTAATGAGCCACATTATCTTAAATGGACATCCAAGGTGGAGTGTTATGAATAGTTTGCACATTGGATGCCCATGTTGTGAATAACATAAAGATTAAATCTCCTGCTTTATGTCCATCATTTTTACTTTTTATGGTTATAAAAGGCTATGTAATTGCAATGGAAATTTACACACAATTGAAGAAAAAAATCTCTTCCTTCTGTCAATCTATATTTTTTTTTCATATTTTACTAAATTGCTTTTATTTCTTGTTCATGTTTAACTAAATTGCTTTTATTTCATAACACGAACATGATTTTTTTTTTAAAGTTGGAGAGGACATGGACGAGTCCAAAATCTTTTTAATGATTTTTTGAACAAAAAATACATTTTTAATGTTAAAAAAAAAAGTTACCTAAATAGGTATTTCGCAGTATAATACTGCGAATTACCTTAATGGAAATTTAGCCGTTAAAGTAATTCGCAGTATAATACTGCGAATTATAAATTATTTTTTTAATAATTTACAGTATAATACTGCGAATTACAAACAAAAAAAATCTGTAATTCGCAGTATTACTGCAAATTATTAAAAAAAAAAAATTTATAATTCGCAGTACCTTTATTAATTTGGCCCCACCAATTAACTAACATAACAATAATTCAAACACATAAAACGTAGTACTATATTGCGAATTAATTATTAAATTTTTTTACAAGAAAGCAACTTTTTTCACATGGGTTTCATCTTTTTCACAATTAACAAATTTTATTTTGGTTGTGTTATTGGTTGCTAAAGTCTGAGTTTATTTTCATTTGCAAAATCTTGTACTTTTATGTTAATTAAAATATGTCGAAATCTGAGTTATTTTTTAGAATTTTTTTATCTAGTAAATTATTGCTGGGAAGATTGTTTATCTTCTCAAGTATTTTGATGCAATAATTATTGAATAGAATTAACCTTTTCATGTTTGCTAAGAAAATTTTTTTATTGTGTTAGAAGTACGTGGTCCGACCTGAGATATTTCAGCAAAACACAATAGAGATTTTTTCTTATGACTCATAATCTTATGCAGGCCGTTTATGTTGCTTTAAATTAATACTAGTCAGTTAGAAAGTAGTCTATAAGCAACCAAAAATAGTGGACCATCAAAAAACTTCAACAAGAAGTTATTCTGTGTAAATAAGTAATGGATTTAAATTATATATCTTGATAATGTAATGAAAGTATAATTTAATCTGTTATAATATCTTATTTAACGCTTATTTTTAGCTATCATATTATCAATTAATGTTATTAAATAGAGTAATTTTATAATTATTTCTTAATTGATCTGATTGTATAAATACTTTTTACATAATGCATAAAAATTCCTACAAACTATAATAATGGTCTTGCAATTTAAGATTTCAACATCTCCAATCAACAACTAACCAATAATACTCCGAAAAGAGCTTTACTTCATTATTCATCAAAAAATATGTATTGTGTTAGAAGTACGTGGCCCGACCTGAGATATTTTAGCAAAACACAATAGAGATTTTTTCTTAGCAAACATGAAAAGGTTAATTCTACAAGTAGTTTTGCATCAAAATACTTGAGAAGATAAACAATCTTCCTAGCAATAATTTACTAGATAAAAAAATTCGAAAAAATAACTCAGATTTCGACATATTTTAGTTATCATAAAAGTACAAGATTTTACAAATGAAAATAAACTCAGCCTTTAGCAACCAATAACACAACCAAAATAAAATTTGTTAATTGTGAAAAAGATGAAACCCATGTGAAAAAAGTTG
>MU734885.1:184559-237447 GCA_026770625.1 Nicotiana glauca
ATGAAGGAAAGGTAATGTCAGTGACCTCTATGTTAGAGTAAGTAGGTGAGTTGTGAATAATGCATGGTAATTGTGAGTCAAATCTTGAGGTGAAGATATTACACTTTTGTGCTTAATATATTTTAAATACTCTTGGTGTGATGAGTTAGGAGAATTGTTTAAAAAGGTCGTGTCTATATAAAGTGTAGTTTGATTGCTCGAGGACGAGCAATGGTTTAAGTGTGGGGTGTTGATTATGGGCTATAATTTCATATTTTAGTCGCTTATTATACTCTAATTTACTGCACTTTAGTTGAGTTTGCACTTTAATCGCTAGTGTTTTGTACTAACTGTGTGTTTTATGCCTTGTAGGAGTGATTTCGAGCTATATAGATGTTATAGAATGAATTCAAGTGATTTGGAGCTTTGAAGTATGAGTAGAAGCCCAAGGAATTAAGCCGGGATCGTATTCGGGGGCCAAATTTGATAATTAAGTACGAACAAAGACTCGAGGAGGCATATTGCGCACTATCTAGTAAAATAGATATATCATTTCCCTCAGAACTCCATTTGGGCTCCACAATATATGTTTGGAAAGCTAACTCAAATTGCTACAACTTTCATGTTTTACATTTTTCCCAATTTCAAACGGAATAGGTTTAAAAACTACGATTACGGTAGGACCACGGTAGAACCACGACAGAGTGTACTCGCGGACAACTGAAAAATCAGAGAGCATGTTTGGCCGCGGTTTGACCTCGATCGCTGCAGAATCGCGGCAGAGGCAGAAAAGTCCAGGGACCTAAGTACAAAATACGGGATTTTTAGCCCAAAACCCTATTTTAAACACTAGACTTCGCCCAAATGAGGCATGTATTGATTTAGAGAGTATTTTTGGCAAGGAAAACAATTGTGAGAGATCACCCAAAACATCATATTTTCTTCTTCTTTAATTTTTCTTGAAATTTTCATGATGCACATTATTCTAGTTTATTTACCCATAGTTATGAGTAGCTTAATCTTTTGTCTAAGGTTTTGATGGAACCTATTGAGGGATGAACTTGTTGTTTTTGTGAATACAAATTGCTAGTTTCAATCTCTATTTGTTCAACTATGTGTTTGTTGTAGTTAATTGACAGGATCCTCAATTAGCTGTGCCTATGTAGTGTGCATAACTCGGGAGAGAGTGCATATTTAGGTTATTATTGAATAACACCACTCCCAAAGTATAAAAGGGATCTATAACTGCGGGTTTAAAGGCGGGATTAGGGATAACGAAGCCTTGGGTGTAATCTTAAGTGAACTATGATAAATAAAGCTAGCTAGTGTATCTCGGGAGAGTGCATTTAGTATATTACTGTGATTACTCGGGAGAGATTTATGGTAAGAAGAGTTTTCATGATTGATAGAATGTGTTGGTGAATTTGTATGAAACATAAACAAAAAGAATTCCATCAATAGGGGAAATCATTACCTTAGCGCTTGCTCATTATTGTTTACAACTTAAGCATCTTTAGTTTACATCTGTTTATTAACTTTCAATCTTAGTTATTAAATAAACCATCAATTGTCATTCATAAAGTTTGAGAAGGTTGACTAATAAGAATTTAGTACTCTAAAGGCTGCAATTGATACGTTAATTCCTTGTGGGATTCGACTCTGGACATAATATCCCGGATTATATTTACAACGCCCGCTTAGTCTTTTAATAGACACAGTTGAACGTGATCAAAGGTCCGCAGAAAAATATGAGACTTGGGCATGTGCCCGGAGTCGAATTCCGGGGCCTAGAGCCCGAGAAAAGAATTTTTCTGTTAAATTGTTTTTCTAAAATTATTAAGGAAAATAGAAATAGAAATTGAATAAAATACTAGGGTATCGGGCTCGTATTTTGGTTCCGACATCCGGTACAAGTCTTAAATATGTGTTAAGCACTTTCTGTAAAGTTTGGCCGAAATCGGACGTCATTTGACGTGTTTCAGACCTAAATATCTAAAGTTGGAAGTTTATGTAGTTTGAAATGAAAATGATGATTTTGGGGCTTGATTCAATGATTTTGATGTTATTTTAGCGATTTGATCGCACGGATAAGTCCGTAGGATATTTTTGAGGTTGTATACATTTTTGGTTTGGAGCCCCGAGAGCTCGGGTGAGTTTTGGATAGGTGTCGAGTTGCATTTTGAACTTTGGAAAAATAGTTGCAGGTCGGGTCTAATATCTTCGCATTTGCGAAGGATTTCTCGCAAATGCGAGACTCGCAAATGCGAACTCCCCATCGCAAATGCGAAGTTTGGGGATTTGGCTTAGGATCGCAAATGCGAATAAATTGCTCGCAAATGTGAGTAAGGGATTTCCAGGCACTGGTCGCAAATGCGATCACAGTGCTCGCAAATGCGAGAGTTCCAAGACCGCAAATGCGATCAATACTTCGCAAATGCGAAGTCTGCACTTAGGCCCAGAGTTTGCAAATGCAAACTGAAATGTCGCAATTCCCAGCCCTGTTTGGTTCGCAATTGCGAACCAAGGTTCGCAATACCCATATCCGCAGCCCAGCAAATTTTATACTTAGTCGAAATTTCATCACTTTTCATCATTCTTTCAAAACTCAAACACCATAGGCGATTTTTCAAGAGCAAACTTCATCCCAAATCACTTGTAAGTTGATTTTTACTCGATTTTTTCAATCTTTAACATCATTAAACATGTTTTTCACTTGAAATCAAGGATTTTCATGGGTGAAATTGGGGTGTTTGGGTAGAACCTAGGTTTTCCATAAATTGGGGAGTTGGACCTCGATTTGAGGTCCGATTTCAAAACAAATTACATATTTCAATTCGTAGGGCAATGGGTAATCGAGTTTTGGTTCGAACCTTGGGTTTTGACCACGTGGGCCCGGGGGCATTTTTGGAAAAAACTTAGGAAAATTATTTTTTTTATGCATTCAAATTGATTCATATAGTGTTTATTAAAGTAATTGAACAATTTGTGATTAGATTCGAGCGAATTGGAGGTGGAACCGCGAGGTAAACCGATAGTTGAGGATTAAGTAGAGTTCAGGGCTTTGAGATAAGTGTTTGGTTTAACCCTAGCTTGAGGGAATAGGAGTTGAGTCTTATTGCTAATTGCTATGTGATCGACTACGATTATAGGCATGGTGACGAGTATCTATACATTGGTGTCTAGCATGATCGTGAGTCCTTATAATGTGATTATCATGACTTGGTTGTGAACTCCGTGATTGTTGGAGGATTCCTATATGTTGTGAATAACATGTGAACGGTGATATGATTACTTGATTCTTTGGAGCGTTGGCTCAAAATAGTAGAGTGGGTTATAAGATAAGAAAAGTAAGAAAAAGAAAGCATTGTTAATTATTCCCTTGCCGGGACGTTTGGTTGAACTTGATTATTTTTATGTCCCTTAATTGTGACTGTTGTTTGGGAAGTCAGACTGTTAAATGACATTGAGGATCGGGTTACGCGTCGCAACAATGATATATGAGGGTCGGATTGCACGCCACAACAATGGTATATTAACAATGATATGGGTCGGATTGCACGCCGCAACAGTGGTCATTATGGGTCGGGTTGCACGCCGCAACAGTGGTATTTGTGGAGTGAGTTGCACGCCGCAACTATGGTATTTGTGGAGCGGGTTGCACGCCGCAATAGTGGTATTTGTGGAGCGGGTTGCACGCAGCAACAATTATTGATACCATGTGTTTGTATTGAGTATTGGTTCCTTGTTCATTGTGAATCTAAGCTGCTTTAGTTTGTTACTCGGGGTTACTGTTAATATTGTATCTCCCCATAGCATGTTTCCCCCTCCCATGTTGTAAATTCCCTGTATTCGATTTCTTCTATATATTTATGACTGCATAGGTTTATGTGGTGTCCAGTCTAGCCTCGTGACTACTTCGCCGGGGTTAGGTTAGACACTTACCAGCATATGGGATTGGTTGTGCTGATGCTACACTTTTGTGCATTTTTGCACAGGTCCGGGTTTTGAGGAGTAGGAGCAGCATTAATGCGGGAGCAGGCTTTCATTTTCACGAGACCGAGGTAGCCTTGTAGGCGTCCGCAGGCCCGACATCTCTTCTTTATGTTCTCTTTTAGACTGTTGCCTCATTGTTTTCGAGACGGACATCTTATATATTTCTTTCAGACCATTGTATTTAGTATATTCTTAGTAGTTCGTGAGTACTGTGACACCAAATCTTGGGTAGAGGATATTAATGATTGCTTCACGTTATGATTCGTAATTATAAATCAGACTTCCGCTATTTATTCTTGTTAAATTTCATGTTCTATACTGATGCTGTAAACTGTTAAAGTAATTTTCTAGTAAGGAAAGGGTAAATAAGTTGACTTGCCTAGCTACCGAAGTAGGCGCCATCACAATCCCGATGGTAGGAAATCCGGGTCGTGACAGCAGCCCACCATCTCCTGAAATTACCGAGCATTTATTTTACTCAAGAACCTTTGTATAAATAGTGTGTCTAAATTATGTTCACCTTTTGATATTGCTTTCAGAGATACTCAGTTATCAAAGTTGTTGTATTTCTGGTGGAATCTGATAGTTATGAACACAATGACTTCTTTTATAATCAAGGTGTTGTCCCAAATTGTAGTGTGGGAATTGTAGAGGTCTAAGATATGCTAGATCCCCGACGCCAATACTGAGCATGAACGAGTAGCACAAACATAAAGAATGCCTAGTGTTGCTGAAAATGCTCAACTTTCTTATGGTACTACTCATCTTTGTCCTTCGTCGCTACTGTTTGAGTTTTCCTCGTTCGATTTTTATTAATTTGTTGTTGTATTTGGTCTTATCTTGGATTCTTCTTGCTTTATATATTTACTTTTCTCACTGATGTTGATGTCGCAAAGGTTGTGATAATTTTTAGAAGTACAAGATGCACTAGCATGTGTTGAACATTTCTATTACAGCTTGCCTAGGAGTTTCCTTCTTGTAAATGAGGAAAGAAAGTGGCCAACAAATTTTAATATATTAGCTTTATACTTTGTGTCATAAATACCGGTTTCAGTTACTTCTACACTCTATCCGCCTCTACCTATTGGCACTTTGATAGTGAAACATCTCATTAGTTGCTCCTATTAGCACTTTGATAGTTCTCTTTGCTCTCTTTCTGTAATTTTTCTCACATAAGCCTTTGATCATATTTGCCTCACATAAGCCTTTGATCATGAGAAGTAACGTACTCTCAATGAAATTGGAAATATAACTGATCCATCCAGTCTCATTGTAAAATTGTTCTGAAAGGAAAATAAGGGGATAGCAGACAAACTAAACTTCTTTCATTTTTTTTGCTTTGTTTACCTACTCCATCAGTCTTTAGACGTGAATTTCTTTCAAAATCATTTTTTAAGAAGCATATTCGTGGGGTTTGAAAGCATTCTTTTTGAGACACTTCTACCATGAAATTACTGTTTTGTCTCTTTTGTGCAATGTAAGATTCATTAAGCATTGGACCTGTATTTGATCCAGATTATACTGTCCATCTCCATGTTAATTTTTTCCTGTGTTGCTTTCAGTCATGCTTTTTGTGCAAAGGATATAATATTGGTTTGTAGAGTTGGATTTCAAACTTTTCATTTCTGAATCTCAAGAATATTAAGATTTTCTACTCCGCTGGGGTGTGTTGGTTTCACCATGATAAGCTTTCAAACGTTCAAAATCTTTGCTAAAAAATGCAATGGTTTTGGAGATGTACATTATCTTACCAAAGAGAGAAAATGCTGGAAGTGTTCAATAAGTGTGTGTCTACATATTCATTATAATTTGCTTTGAATTTGTTAGGTTGTCCAAGATCTTCCAATTTTATGATGATTTTCCATGATTCAAATCTGATGACTAGAGTAGAAGTGATTTTGTTTCTTGGCACATTAGAACTTGTGCTTTGTATGTGATATACTCTTTTATAATCTTCTCAGTCTTATTATTTTGGATAAGCAATTATAGTATAAGATATCCCTGTGCAGATTAGATTGTCTGGGTTGGTTCAAGAATTTTTACTTGACTGCTATTTATGTATTCAGGTTCAAGTATTGTTGCCTTGTACAAGGCTCTTAGCTTACTGTTAGGCATTCTGCTTTCTCACTAGCTGTAACTTCCCTTGCTATATATGTTATAAAAGTATGGATACGTTTTAGCTTAAGCTAAACATCAGAGTGGTTGAAGAAGTTTAGATTCATATAAGTGACTGTTTATTGCACATAACAGTTATTTTATAATTTCAGGTCATACAATCTGATATTCGATAATTAATGGTTGGAAGATTTCAAAGTGATGAAAAGCTGCGGAAATCATTTGAAGACCATCATTCTGGATTATTACTATATTTAGTCCAAACAATATATTTTTATGTTTTAAGTTACCGTGATATTAATATTTTTGATTAGTACATCCTTTTGTTTGTTAATAATTAATGAGATATATTATGTTTCTTTGAATTAATATTAATATATTTTTATTATTTGGGTCATGTTCTATACAAATGGAGTAACTATATTTTAATTGTGGCAAAATTATTGCTTGTGACTTGTAAAGATTTTGATTTTTAGCGATAATTTAGTTAAACATATTAGCCATTAAAATAGACACTAAATAATTGTCGTTAAAGATGCGAACTTTTAGCAGCGATTATTTTGAATTTAGCGGCTATAAAAATGGATGGTAAAAGAGTATAATTAGCCACTTGGATTGGATTTAGTAGCCATTATAATTGTCATAAATAATTGTTGTTAGAGATACGAACGTTTAGCGGTAATTATTTTAAATTTAGCGGCTACAAAAATGGATAGTAAAAAAGTATAATTAGCCGTTTGGATTGGATTTAGTAGCCATTATAATTGCCACAAATAATTATCGTTAGAGATGCGAGCTTTTACCGGCAATTAGTTTGAATTTAGTGGCTATAAAAATGGATGCTAAAGAAGTATAGTTGTCTAGGTGGATTGGATTTAGTAGCCATTATAATTGCCACAAACAATTGACATTATAGATAATATGTTGTAGCGGCAATAAAACATACCTTTTACCATCTTTTGTGAGAAAAGCCGCTAAAGGCTTTGCCAACCCCAACATCAGCGGCAAAACAGTATTGGCCGGTAAAAGATATAGCGACTATTGTTATTGCCGCAAAAACCATTTTGTATTGCCGCTAAAGGCCTTTTTTATAGTAGTGGGTTTATGTATAACTATGATCATTTGCCCTCAAAGAAAATGAAGCAAGTATCAAATTCAAAAACATTCTCCCATCTTCTTTTACTACAACAAGTCCTTGGACTCATAAGTACGATTTTCATCAAAACCAAACACACGGCACCATCTTCGGATTGTACTCGTAAGATCCCCCTACAAACATATGATAGTAGGCTATAATTACGTAGTTTATCTATCATTTACACTCTAACTTAGCTGCACTTTATTGATATTGAATGTTAAATGATAACAGATTGCTCTAATTGAGAACTTTATGGTTTGCAGGAGCAATTCCGGGCTCTAAGGACGTTAAAGAGTGTTTTGGAGTTAATATAGAGCATTGAAGGCCAATCGGAGGTTAGAGCGCATAAAAAGAATAAACAATAAAATGAAGGCAGAAAGTCCTCCAGGAGCACGGTCAATGCGTAGCCGTGCACGCATGTCAGGCAGAACACTGGTCAAAATGTGTGGTCAATCCACGGCCGCAGACGTGCGTCCGAGGAAAAATAGTCCAAGGCCAATTTTGTAATATTAGAGGAGACTAACCTTGGCCTATATGAAGTCTGACTCTCCCAAAAAGAGGGGATACTTGTTTTTAGAAGAACTTTAGAGGCAATAACACAAAGAGGAGCAAGACGAAGAATCATCTACGAGTTTTTCATCCTTTTCTACTTAATTCTATTGTTGGTTATGACTTTTTATATTGCAATCTTGTCTAGTAGTATGAGTAGCTAAAACCGTCATCTAGGGTTGATGGAACCAACTGTTGGATAAAGTTTTGATTACGTTTTAATATAATTGAGCCGTTTTTACTCTATAACTGTTCAACTATGTGTTGTCTTGTGATTAATTGAAAGGGACATCGATTAATCATGTCTAGTTAACTTGTGTTGCTTGAGAAAGAACACTTGATTAGATTGTTGTTGAACAATGCTACTTTCGGGTAAGTTAAGAGATTAATTACTTGAATTTAAAAGCGGGGTTAGAGATAACAAAGCCTTGGTGTGATATTTATGAGTTGTACCAATTGTCAACTAGAACAAGATTTGTTAGATAAGAGTTTTATTAGACCTAGTGTATCACCATGGGGTGAACCAGTACTATACATAAGGAAGAAAGACGGATCCTTGAGAATGTGCATTGACTACAGGCAGTTGAACAAGATAACAATACGCAATAAATACCCTTTGCCTCGTATAGATGACATATTTGATCAGCTACAAGAAGTTGCCCACTTTTCAAAGATTGACCTCCGTTCTGGTTATCATCAACTTAGAATCAAAGATGAAGATATTTCTAAGACTACTTTCAGAACTCGATACATGTACTATAAGTTCCTTGTGATTCCTTCCGGATTGACAAATGCTCCAGCTGCATTCATGGATTTAATGAATATGGTGTTCAAGCCATTTCTGGATAGATTTGTAATAGTATTTATTGATGATATCCTGATATATTCTCGTAGCCAAGGAGAACACGAGAATCATCTCAGGACTGTGTTGCAGACATTGCGAGAACATCGACTTTATGATAAGTTATCGAAGTGTGAATTCTGGCTGGACTCAGTAGCATTTTTGGGGCATGTTGTATCCAAATATGGAATTATAGTAGATCCTAAGAAGACTGAAGCTGTGCAGAAATGGCCCAGACCTACTTCTCCTACAGAGATTCGCAGCTTTTTAGGCTTAGCAGGTTATTACAGGCATTTTGTGCAGGATTTCTCCAGAATAGTAGCGCCGTTGACCAAGCTAACACAGAAAAATGTAAAGTTTCAGTGGACGGAGGAATGTGAGCAGAGCTTTCAAAAACTTAAAACATGTTTGGCAACTGCACCAATATTAGCCTTTCCATCAGGTTCTAGAGGATTTACAGTATTCTGTGATGCCTCGAGGGTGGGATTAGGATGTGTTCTCAAGCAAAATGGTCGTGTTATAGCTTATGCTTCAAGACAATTGAAAAAGCACGAGCAAAACTATCCTACATATGATTTAGAGATGGCTGCAGTGGTATTTGATCTAAAATTTAGGAGGCATTATCTATACGGCGAAACTTGTGAAATTTATACTGACTATAAAAGTCTGAAGTATATCTTTTAGCAGAGAGATCTGAATCTTCGGTAGCATCGGTGGATGGAACTACTCAAAGACTATGATTGTTCTATTTTATATCATCCTGAAAAGCTAATGTGGTGGCTGATGCATTGAGCAGAAAATCTATGGAGAGTTTGGAACATATAGCCCCTACAAAGAGACATTTGGCCAAAAATATTCAAAGACTAGAAGATACAGGTATTAGATTTAGTGTCGGAAATTTAGAGGCATTGTTGGCTTGTGCTCAGGCTAAGTCTTTATTAGTTGAGCGCATTAAGGCCAACCAATATGAGGATGAACGGTTATGCAAATACAGGGATGATGCCTTAGCTGGTAAAAGCAATGATATGATTGTTGAAAATGTTGGTGTTCTTCGAATGGGTGACAGGCTATGTGTAGCAGATGTAGATGGGTTGAGACATGCTATTCTTGAAGAAGCCCACAACTCTAAATACACTATACATCCAGGATCCAAAAAAATGTACCATGACCTGAAGCAATTTTATTGGTGGGAAGGTATGAAGAAAGATGTTGCTAACTTTGTTTCTAGTTGTTTGACTTGTCAGCAGGTCAAGGCTGAGCATTAGTGACCCGCAGGACTACTACAACAAATTGAGATTCTAGAGTGGAAATGGGAAAGAATTACTATGGATTTTGTCATCGGGCTACCACGAACCCTTAGAGGTTATGACTCGGTATGGGTCATTGTAGATCGACTAACGAAATCAGCACACTTTTTGCCGGTGAAGACTACATATGGTGGAGTCAGGTATGCACAGATATATATGAACGAAATTGTCCGACTTCACGGAGTTCTAATATCCATCGGTTCTGATAGAGGATCACAATTTACCTCACGCTTTTGGAAATCTTTTCAATAAGCATTGGGTACACGAGTAGATCTTAGTACTGCATTTCATCCACAGACAGACGAGCAGTCTGAATGTACTATACAGATTTTGGAGGATATGTTGATAACTTGCATTCTTGAGTTTGGAGGTAGTTGGTATGCTTATCTACCTTTAGCTGAATTTGCTTATAACAATAGCTTCCAGTCCAGTATTCAAATGGCACCGTACGAAGCATTGTATGGTAGAAGATGTCGTTCTCCTATCGGATGGTTTAAAGCTGGTGAAACTAACTTATTGGGGCCCGACCTAGTACAAGAAGCTATGGACAAGTTCCAGTTGATCAGAGAGAGATTGCTTGCTGCTCAGAGTAGACAAAATTTTTATGCCGATAAGAGGACACAATTAGGGACAAAGTGTTCCTAAGAGTCTCCCCTATGAAAGGTGTGATGCGGTTTGGGAAAACAGGCAAGTTGAGCCCCAGGTTTATAAGACCGTCTGAGATACTAGACTGAATGGGAGAGGTGGCTTATCATTTGGCACTTTCTCCTGAGTTATCTTTTATTCACCTAGTGTTTCATATCTCAATGCTAAGAAAATATATATTAGACTCATCTCAGATAATTGAAGCCCCTACTATACCGTTTGATGAAAAGTTGTCTCACGAGGAGGAACCGATGGCAATTGTTGATAGACAAGTAAGAAAGATACGGACATAAGAAATCATGTTCGTGAAGGTCTTATGGAGAAATCATACAATCAAAGAAGCTACTTGGGAACTAGCAAAAGATATGCAAGCGAAGTATCCCCATTTGTTTCAGTCTACAGGTATGTACTTAAGTTAAATTCGGGGACCGAATTTCATAAGGTAGGGAGGATGTAATACCCTAATTTTTTTAAATAAGGGTGTATTGGTAATAATAAAATAATACTAATACTAATAACAACAAAAATAATTATAATAAAAAAAAAGAAAAAAAAAGTTAGGCAAAAAGGGCCGAAGCCCATCTGCCAATAGAAAAGAAAGGGCAATTAAATAAGTAATGTCATATTTCAAAGAAAGAGGCTGCTAATTCTGAAGAAGCAAAATCTTCAGCAGAACAAAAAAATGAAAAAAAAGAGCAGAGAAAGAAAGAAGGAAAAGAGAAAAGAAGGAGGAAGAAGTGGGTGTAGTGTATTGGAGCCATAACTATAACTGTTGAGGAATCTTAAGCACTAATTGTCTCTTACGGGTATTACTGGAACTTTTTCTTCTAGTGGATTTTAATTTCGATTCTCTAGATTGGAAGATTCTACAGAGTAATAGAAATTTCACTAGTTCATTCACACAATTGAGATTTTTCTTCCTAAAGAACCAATAGAACTTTATGAAATTTGGAGTAATAAATTATATGAATAGGTTGTAGTTGATAAATTAGTAATTACTCATATGAGGGTAAAGATAAATCCACAAATTAAGATCCAAATATGAACCCCGATGATTGATTATTCTAAAATAGCTATGAATTAGCCTAAATAAGGAAATTAACATGAGATCGATATTATGTAATTATAGATTGATTGGAGGAATTTGTACGAGTTTCTTGAGGTGAAGCAGTTGGTGTTTCGGCACGAGTACCGTGAGTAGTAATCTTACCGCAATTTGTATTTTCATAACTTGCATGATTTACACATAATTTTTAATATGAATATGTTACCGATTATTTTGAGTTGCATGCGGGACAAGTCTTTTACTCGATATGATGCCGAAATAGTTATTTGAGATGAATACCGTATTTTTAAATATTTTTGTTGTCACTAGATCTGTTGCACCGTTACTTGAATTTATTGTTCTCGAAAAGAAATTATATGATTTGATAAGAACAAAAATGCCCTATATTGTTTTAAAATAGTTTCTACGAGTATATACGGATTACAAAGACAAGAAAAAATGAGAGTAGACGTTGAAGGATCCCGTAGCTAACGGCGGGTTCGTTAGACCTGTTGCACCTTGTAATTATTGATTACCATTATATCCCTCGCTAGTGGAAAGGTAGAACTAGCATACCGTTACCGATTTTCCTCGAGTAGGAACTACCGTTATATATGACTTCTTGCAAAGAAGTCCACAGTTATACCGATTACATGATCCGTTCATTAAAACCTCCCAAACAAATGTGAATACTGATATTATACAGTGGTTACCGAGCTTATTACTGAATTGTTAATTATATTTTACTACAAGAAAAACGTGATAAGACTGAAAATTATTTATTGTTTCTGAAAGGGCATTTTTATGTTATTTTCTCTTTGAGATACTAGCATGTTTCTGACTTGTCCCCAAATAAAAACGGCTATGGTTAAGTGTTATTACTCACTGATCTAGCGACTCATTCTCAACCAATTTTTTATAGAGACAGCAGTTGACACAGACGAGGATTTCGTTAATTAGAGTGCACATGTTGATAATTCTTGGTGAGCCTCGCACTTATTCGCGTGGGCGGAGATTTTTATCAATTGTTATGGTCCTTTCTTTGAATTCTTAGAGTCGCTCCATAGTCATTCTTTTAGTGTCATGAGTATTATTTTTCTATTAGTCTTATGTCGAGTATCGTTCTTTATTATCAAAGTCGAAGATAAATTAGTTTTTTTGATTTTTAGTGGGTTGATTAGTAATGGTGAAGACAATTTTGGTTAATTAATAAGTTGTCGATTGTTTGAATTGCTATTAGGGTATTTGGTTGCTGATTTGAGACAGGAAAGTTTTTTGGGATGGTCCAAAAATAGGGAAAACTCTGTCCGATTTTCTGTAAAATTACCGATAAGGCTTACTTGGGAGCACTTGCTCCTAAGCGCCGGTCACAATACTGAATTGGGTCATGACAATGTTGGTATCAGACCTTATACTTTAAGTCCCGAGTCATGGATCAATGTTTAGTAGAGTCTTGTTCATGGGTGTGTAGGTGCCTATACTTATGATCTTGAGGCTACTGAACATTTAGGAATGTTTTCCCTTCTTTTATTCTTTAATCGTGCGTTGAGATAACTTGAGAGTGACGTTGAAATATTTCTTTTGCAGATGTTTAGGACACGCACACCCTCATCTGTTGGATGTGGTGCTGGACGCGGTGCTACCCGGGGTGGCGGTCAAGTTGGGGTTCATCAAACTAGAAGTGAGACTGCTCCTCAACCTCAAGTTGGGAACATGGGTGAAACCCAAGCTGTTATGCCAGATCAAGTGCAAGAGCAGGGAGTTCAGAACGCTCCACCACTAGTGCCAACTGTTGTACCTACTGTTGCCTTACCTACAGACGCAGTGGAAAGGTTATTGAATGTGTTCGAGGCATTGGTGCCTACTCAGGGAGGAAGTTCAGCTCCTCAGGCTACTTTACAGACACAAGCACCTGCACAGACTCAGACTTTCGGAAATAAGGAAGTATCCTTACAAGAGTTTCTGAAATTGAAATCACCAAAATTCATAGGTTCCGATAATTTAGCAGATCCTTAAGTTTTCTTGGATAGGACACTCAAGGAATTACGTGCTCTTAGATGTTCTAGTGAGAGAGCCGTGCAGCTCACAACATACAAACTAAAGGATATGGCCAACACATGGTATGAAATGGTATTGCTAGGAAGGCCAGCAGGAGCAGCACCACTGACATGGGACGAGTTTACTAAGTTGTTCAAGAATCATTTTCTTCTAGACAGTCTGATGCAACAATATGCCAGAGACTTTGAGAGATTGGTTCCGACTCCAGATATGGACGTGTCAACATATAACACTAAGTTCTATAAGCTGGCTATATATGCTCCTCACTTAGTGCCTATCGAAGAAGATCAAGTTCAGAGGTTTGTTGATGGATTGGTTGGTCGTCTATATACTGCAGTAAGCCCACAGATGAAGATTTTATCCTACTCTGATATAGTCGAACTTTCTAGAAAGATTGAAAACAAGAGACGTGAGGAGCGTGCAACTAGTGATTTACGTAAGAAGGCCAAGACAGGAAGGGCTTTCAATGGTGGTTTTAGTGAAAATAAAAGAGCAGGAAATTAGGGACAACAACAACAACAAGAAGGTTCTCAGACAGGGACACACATGTCTTCACAGTCTACATACACACCACATTACAGACATGGTAATAGGGGACCATCATCTTCTGGACATCGTAATTCTAGGCAGATATATGCCACTACTCCAATTTGCGAGACTTGTGGTAGATCACATTTGGGCCAATGTCCTGTTCTAACTGGAGAGTGCTTTCGGTGTGGCCACTTGGGACATCACTTGGGGGATTGCCCTCAGCCTCCAAAAAATTTCAACCAGGCTTCTATTCAGTCAGCTGCACCGACTTAGACTACTCGTAATACTTCAGGTGCTACAGGTACAAGAAATAGAGGTCGAGGTGCTGGAGACCGTTCTACTATGAATCAAGGATAAGGCAATGCTGGTAGAGGTCAGGCGAGAGTTTTTGCATTTACTAGACAGGATGCTCAAGCCTCGAATGTTGTGGTTACAGGTATTCTTTCTGTCTGTTTATTTGATGCACTTGCGTTGATTGATCTGGGATCTACTCACTCATATGTGTCCTCGTACTTTGCTTTGAGATTTAGTAGACAACCCGAGCTATTGAATGATCCTTTTCTAGTTGTTACTCCTGTTGGAGAGTCTTTATTAGCTGAATACGTGTATCGTGCTTTTCAAATTCGGGTTGAGGGTAGAGATACTTTAGCTGAACTTATTGTACTTGATATGATTGACTTTGACATACTGATGGGAATAGATTGGTTACCTTCTTGCTATGCTATAGTCGATTGTCATGCAAATATAGTTAAGTTTGAGATACCAAATGAACCCAGTTTTATTCTAAGAGGGAGTCAGATTCCAGAGACTTGGAAAATTGTATCTTTTATGAAGGCTTAACGACTTCTGAAGAAAGTTTGTTTGGGTCTCTTAGCTATTGTAAATGATACAAGAAAGGAAACAGTTAGTATAGAAAATGTACCAGTAGTGAGAGAATTTTCTGATGTATTTCCTGAGGATTTACCAGGATTGCCTCCAATACGAGAAATAGACTTTGGTATTGATTTGCTACCTGACACACAGCCCATATCGATACCCCCATATCGAATGGCACCAGCAGAGTTGAGGGAGCTAAAACAACAATTATAAGATTTGTTAGATAAGGGTTTTATTAGACCTAGTGTATCACCATGGTGTACACCAATACTGTTCGTAAGGAAGAAAGACGAATCCTTGAGAATGTGCATTGACTACAGGAAGTTGAACAAGATAACAATATGCAATAAATATCCTTTTTCCTCATATAGATGACATGTTTGATCAGTTACAAGGAGCTGCCCACTTTTCAAAGATTGACCTCCATTCTGGTTATCATCAACTTAGAATCAAAGATGAAGATATTTCTAAGACTGCTTTCAGAACTCGATACGGGCACTATGAGTTCCTTGTGATGCCTTTCAGACTGACAAATATTCTAGTTGCATTCATGGATTTAATGAATAGGGTGTTCAAACCGTTTCTAGATAGATTTATAATAGTATTTATTGATGATATCCTGATATATTCTCGTAGCCAAGGAGAACGTGAGAATCATCTCAGGACTGTGTTGCAGAAATTGCGAGAACATCAGCTTTATGATAAGTTCTCAAAGTGTGAATTCTGGCTAGACTCGGTAGCATTTTTGGGGCATATTGTATCCAAAGATGAAATTATGGTAGATCCTAAGAAGACTGAAGTTGTGCACAAATGTCCCAGACCTACTTCTCCTACAGAGATTCGCAGCTGTTTAGGCTTAGCGGGTTCTTACAAGCATTTTGTGTAGGATTTCTCCAGAATAGTAGCGTCGCTGACCAAGCTAACATAGAAAATGCAAAGTTTCAGTGGACGGAGGAATGTGAGCAGAGCTTTCAAAAACTCAAAACATGTTTGACAACTGCACCAATATTAGTCTTACCATTAGGTTCTAGAGGACTTACAGTATTCTGTGATGCCTCGAGCGTGGGATTAGAATGTGTTCTCATGCAAAATAGTCGTGTTATAGCTTATGCTTCAAGACAATTGAAAAAGCACAAGAAAAACTATCCTACACATTATTTGGAGATGGCTACAGTGATATTTGATCTAAAAATTTGGAGCCATTATCTATACGGAGAAACTTGTGAGATTTATACCGACCATAAAAGTCTAAAGTATATCTTTCAGCAGAGAGATCTGAATCTTCGGCAGTGTCAGTGGATGGAACTACTCAAAGACTATGATTGTTCTATTTTATATCATCCTGGAAAAGCCAATATGGTGGCTGATGCATTGAGAAGAAAATCTATGGGGAGTTTGGCACATATAGCCCCTACAAAGAGACATTTTCCCAAAGATATTCAGAGACTAGAATATAAAAGTATCAGATTTAGTATCAAAAATTCAGAGGCATTGTTGGCTTGTGCTCAGGCTAAGTCTTCATTAGTTGAGCGCATTAAGGCCACCCAATATAAGGATGAACGGTTATGCAAATACAGGGACGATGCATTAGTTGGAAAAAGCAAGGATATGATTGTTGAAAGTGATGGTGTTCTTCGAATGGGTGACAGGCTATGTGTAGCAGACGTAAATAGGTTAAGACATGCTATTATTGAAGAAGCCCACAACTCTAAATACACTATACATCCTGGATCCACAAAAATGTACCATGACATGAAGCAATTTTATAGGTGGGAAGGTATGAAGAAAGATGTTGCTAACTTTGTTTCTAGTTGTTTTACTTGTCAGCAGGTCAAGGCAGAGCATCAGCGACCCTCAGGACTACTATAACAAATTGAGATTCTAGAGTAGAAATGGGAAAGAATTACTATGGATTTTGTCACCGGGCTACCACGAATCCTTATAGGTTATGACTCGGTATGGGTGATTATAGATCGACTGACGAAATCAGCACACTTTTTGCCGGTGAAGACTACATATGGTGGAGTTAGGTATGCACAAATATGTATGAACGAAATTGTCCGACTTCACGGAGTTCCAATATCCATCATCTCTGATAGAGGATCACAATTTACCTCATGCCTTTGGAAATCTTTTCAATAAGCATTGGGTACACCAGTAGATCTTAGTACTGTATTTCATCCACAGACAGATGGGCAGTCTGAACGTACTATACAGATCTTGGAGGATATGTTGAGAGCTTGCATTCTTGAGTTTGGAGGTAGTTGGGATGCTTATTTACCTTTAGCTGAATTTGCTTACAATAATAGCTTCCAGTCCAGTATTCAAATGGCACCGTACGAAGCATTGTATGGTAGAAGATGTCGTTCTCCTATTGGACCGTTTGAAGCTGGTGAGACTAACTTATTGGGACCCGACCTAGTACAAGAAGCTATGGACAAGGTCCAGTTGATCAGACAGAGATTGCTTGCAGCTCAAAGTAGACAAAAGTCTTATGCCGATAAGAGAACACAATTAGGGGCAAAGTGTTCCTAAGAGTCTTCCCAATGAAAGGTGTGATGCGGTTTGGGAAAAGAGGCAAGTTGAGCCCCAAGTTTATAGGACTGTCTGAGATTCTAGACCGAGTGATAGCGGTGACTTATCGTTTGGAACTTCCTCCTGAGTTATCTTTTATTCACACAGTGTTTCAGGTCTCAATGCTAAGAAAATGTATATCAAACACATCTCAGATAATTGAAGCCCCTACTATACCGCTTGATGAAAAGTTGTCTTACGAGGAGGAACCGATGGCAATTGTTGATAGACAAATAAGAAAGCTACGGTCAAAAGAAATCGTGTTCGTGAAAGTCTTATGGAGAAATTATACAGTCGAAGAAGCTACTTGGGAACTAGCAAAAGGTAAGCAAGCAAAGTATCCCCATTTGTTTCAGTCTACAGGTATGTACTTAAGTTAAATTCGGGGACCGAATTTCATAAGGTAAGGAGGATGTAATACCCTAAATTTTTTAAATAAGGGTGTATTAGTAGTAATAATAATAATAATAATAATAATAATAATAATAATAATAATAATAATAATAATAATAATAACAATAATTATAAGAAAAAAAAGAAAAAAAAAGTTAGGCAAAAAGGGTCGAAGCCCATCTCCCAATAGAAAAGAAAGGGCAAATAAATAAGTAATGTCATATTTCAAAGAAAGAGGCTGTCAATTCCAAAGAAGCAAAAGCTTCAGCAGAGCGAAAAAACGAAAAAAAGAGCAGAGAAAGAAAGAAGCAAAAGAGAAAAGAAGGTGGAAGAAGTAGCTGCAGTGTATTGGAGCCATACCTATAACTGTTAAGGAATCTTAAGCACTAATTGTCTCTTACGGGTATTAGTTGAACTTTTTCTTCTAGTAGATTTTAATTTCAATTCTCTTGATTGGAAGATTCTATAGAGTAATAGAAATTTTACTAGTTCATTCACACAATTGAGAATTTTTTTCCTAAAGAACCAATAGAACTTTATGAAATTTGGAGTAATAAATTATATGAATAGGTTGTAGTTGATAAATTAGTAATTACTCATACGGGGGTAAATATAAATTCGCAAATTAAGATCCAAACATGAACCCCGATGATTGAGTATACTAAAATAGCTGTGAATTAGCCTAAATAAGGAAATTAACATGAGATCGATATTATGTAATTATAGGTTGATTGGAAGAATTTGTACGAGTTACTTGAGGTGAAACAGTTGGTGTTTCGGCACGAGTACTGTGAGTAGTAATCTAACCGCAATTTGTATTTTCATAACTTGCATGATTTATACATAATTTTTAATATGAATATGCTACCGATTATTTTGAGTTGTATGTGGGACAAGTCTTTTACTCGATATGATACCGAAATAGTTATTTGAGATGAATGCCATGATTTTAAATATTTTTGTTGTCACTAGATCTGTTGTACCGTTACTTGAATTTACTATTCTCGAAATGAAATTATATGACTTGATAAGAACAAAAATTATCTATATTGTTTTAAAATAGTTTCTACGAGTATATACGGATTATAGAGACAAGTAAAAATGAGAGTAGACATTGAAGGGTCCCGTAGCTAACGGCGGGTTCGTTAGATCTGGTGCACCTTATAATTACTGATTACAGTTATAGCCCTCGCTAGTGGGAAGGTAGAACTAGCATATCATTATAGCCCTCGTTGGTATTCTAAAATAGATATGAATTAGCCTAAATAAGGAAATTAACATGAGATCGATATTATGTAATTATAGATTGATTGGAGGAATTTGTACGAGTTACTTGAGGTGAAGCAGTTGGTGTTTCGGCACGAGTACTGTGAGTAGTAATCTTACCGCAATTTTTATTTTCATAACTTGCAAGATTTACACATGATTTTAAATATGAATATGTTACCGATTATTTTGAGTTGCATGTGGGACAAGTCTTTTACTCGATATGATACCGAAATAGTTATTTGAGATGAATACCGTGGTTTTAAATATTTTTGTTGTCACTAGATCTGTTGTACCGTTACTTGAATTTACTATTCTCGAAAAGACATTATATGATTTGATAAGAACAAAAATTTTCTATATTGTTTTAAAATAGTTTCTATGAGTATATACGGATTATAGAGACAAGTAAAAATGAGAGTAGACATTGAAGGGTTCCGTAGCTAACGGCGGGCTCGTTAGACTTGGTGCACCTTAAAATTACCAATTATCGTTATAGCCCTCACTAGTAGGAAGGTTGAACTAGCATACCGCTACCGATTTCCCTCGAGTAGGGACTACCGTTATATGTGACTTCTTGCAAAGAAGTCCACAGTTATACCGATTACCTGATCCGTTCATTGAAACCTCCAAAAAAATGTGAATACTGATATTATACAGTGGTTACCGAGCTTATTACTGAATTGTTAATTATATTTTACTACAAGAAAAGCGTGATAAGACTGAAAATTATTTATTGTTTTTGAAAGGGCATTTTTATGTTATTTTCTCTTTGAGATACTAGCATGTTTCTGATTTGTCCCAAAATAAAAACAATTGTGGTTAAGTGTTATTACTCACTGAGCTAGCGACTCATTCCCCGCTAATATTTTTTACAGAGAATACAGTTGACGCATGTGAGGATTTCGTTAATTAGAGCGCACGGGTTGAGAATTCTTGGTGAGCCCCACACTTGTTCGAGTGGGCGGAGAATTTTATCAATTGTTATGGTCCTTTATTTAAAATTTTAGAGTCGCTCCATAGTCATTCTTTTAGCGTCATGAGTATCATTTTGCTATTAGTCTTATGTCGAGTATCGTTCTTTATTATTAAAGTTGGAGACAAATTAGTGTTTCTAGTTGTTAGTGGGTTGATCAGTAATGGTGAAGACTATTTTGGTTAATTAATAAGTTGTCGATTGTTTGAATTGCTATTAGGGTGTTTGGTTGCTGATTTGAGACAGGATTTTTTTTAGGATGGTCCAAAAACAAGGGAAACTGTGTCCGATTTTCTGTAAAATTACCGATGAGGCTTACTTGGGAGAACTTGCTCCTAAGCGCCGGTCACAATCCTAAATTGGGTCGTGACAATGATAGCCTTAGAGCATAAAATGGCAGGATTGCGTATTTCAGTCACATAATTGGGGGCTCGAGTTGATGCACTGGCTACCCAAAATGCAAAATCTGGGGAGGGTGTGCCATCTCGACCCTGGCACTGTCTCCGGTCAAGATTGATGTAACAGGGAAGTTTCCTTTACCTTGCAATTTTTTTATTTTGTGTGACATGCGGACATGCCATCATTTTAAGTGTGGGGTGGGGGATACCTTGTTTGTATGTTGTATGTTGTATGTAGAATAGTGTAGTTTCGTAGTCAATATTTTAAAAAAAAATTCAAAAGAGTTTCGATTTGTCACGACGATGGATATCATTCGACAGGTTTCTTGAGTGATTAAAGTAGAAGAAAAAGATTTTCTTTTTGTAGTAGTGTATCAATTCCCCCTTGGTTTTTCTTTGGGCCACGGTTCTTTTGCAAGGGTTTCCTTTGAACCAGGTGTAGTTAGTTTTTATTTTTTTAGGAACTTGTGGGCTATGGGATGAAACGGAAATAGGATCACTTAACGTCGTTATGCCTTGAATATAGCAGGTACTTTAGTGTAATGCTTAGGCTCAATTGTTGATTCTTGTAAGAGTACCTTAAATTGTATCTTAATTTGACTTAAGTACCATAACTAGACTGTATTCTTGTAAGAGTGCCTTAAATTGTAAGTTCTTAATTTGGCTTAAGTACCCTAACTAGAGTGTTTTGATAATCCAATCTGGAGTGAGTCATATGCAATGTGTGTGTGAGGCTTGTTGTATGATGTGCATTGCATTTGATGCCTAGAACTTGCCCTGTATGTTTGCAAAGCAAAATAGCAGTCGTGTGCACTCTTGGAAGTGATATAGGCGTTTCTTTGTTGATCAATATATATATTCCACCCGCCTAATTGTTATGTATCGTAGTTTACCCCGTTGAGCCTGTAATCCTGTTTCTTTGGGAACCACATTACAAGCCTTACCCATTTATTTGAATTAACCATCTATTTGGACCTTTTAATCTCTCATGAGCACTTGAATTGTTATGAACTTTGTAAAGGTTAAAGTGTGGGGTAGTTGGTGTGGCTTTTGAGTGGAGCTAATGAAATAAGGAGAAATGTGAACTTTGTTGAAAAAAAATAAAATTCACTTGAATTGAAAAAGAAAGAAAAAAAATAGTTGCATTGTCATGAACAATATTCTTTGATAAGTGGTGACTCTTGATGTAATTGTGCTTAAAAGAGTATGGGGTGATATACGTGTTCCTGAAGGTGGAGTGTTGGTTTGACATAAGTATGGACTTGAATGATAAAGTATATGTATTAAAATGCTTAGGGAGGTGTAGTCACTCTTATATAAAAATATATTCTACATGACCCGCAGCCTACATTACAACCAAATACAACCCAACGTGATCTTAGACTGAATGAGCTCGATTAGTAGAGTAGTATACTACGGGCAAGCCTCTGGAGAAACTTTTGTGGCACAATAATATTGTATCTGAGGGTGAGTGAATTATGTCTATTTTGAAGTTCCTCATTGTGCGTGAATTTTATTTGATTGTGGAATGAGAGTCTTTTTCGTGAACAGGCACTTGATTCATGAAGGAAAGGTAAGTCTTGCCTCTGCGTTAGAGTAAGTAACTAAGTTAGGAATATTGCGTGGACCGTGGGAGTCAACTTTTAAGGTGAAGATGTTACACTAGTACACTACTGTGCTCAATCTTTGTAAAATATTATTGGTGTGACGAGTTAGGAAAGTCGCTTAGTGACGTTAGGCCTCTATAGAGTGTAGTTTGATTGCTCGGAGACGAGCAATGGTTTAAGTATGGGGTGTTGATAGTAGGTTATAATTATATAGTTTAGCTAACATTTACGCTCTAACATAGCTGCACTTTATTGATAGTTGAATGTTAAATGATAACAAATAACTCTAATTGAGAACCTTATGCTTTGCAGGAGCAATTCCGGGCTATGAGAATGTTAAAAAGTGTTTTGGAGTTAATATGGAGCATTGAAGGCCAATCAGAGGTTAGCATGCATAAAAAGAAGAAAGGAAAAAAATGAAGGTAGAAACTTTTTCAGGTACGCGGTCAATGCGCGGTCGCGTACTGGCCGCGCACTTCAGGCAGAATACTGGTCAAAATGCGCAGTCAATCCGCAGCCGTGCACGGCATCCGAGGAAAAATAGTCCAAGGCTAATTTTGTAATTTCAAAGGCGACTAACCTTGACCTATATGAAGCCTTAATCGCCCAAAAATATGGGATATTTGTTTTTATAAGAAATTTAGAGGCAAGAACACAAAAAGGATCAAGATGGAGAATCATCTACGAGTTTTCATCATCTTCTTCTTAATTCCATTATTGGTTATGACTTTTTATATTGTAATCTTGTCTAGTAGTATGAGTAGTTAAACCCATAATCTAAGGTTGATGGAACCAATTGTTGGATGAAGTCTTGATTACGTTTTAATATAATTGAGCCATTTTTACTCTATAATTGTTCAACTATGTGTTGTCTTGTGATTAATTTAAAGGGCCCTTGATTAACCGTGTCTAGTTATCTTGTGTTGCTTGAGAAATAATACTTGATTAGATTGTTGTTGAACAACGCTACTTTCAAACAAGTTAATAGATTAATTACTTAAATTTAAAAGCGGGGTTAAAGATAACGAAGTCTTGGTGTGATATTTATGTGTTGTAACAATTATCAACTAGAGTAGTTCGAGAGAATGCTTCTAGTAAATTATCATAACTGATCAAGAGATAATTATGGTAAACAAGAACTCATCATCTTTATAGAGTGTTACAACGAGATTATAGCTAACGTGTAAGGAATTAATCCGACAATTTGGAAAATCAATAACACGAGATCCTTTTACCACTGAATTAAGCTTCATTCTTGCTTATTGATAGTTTTTATTGTCATCTTTCCTTAGTTAAATAATTTCTGTTAATTATCAAATAAAATCTTTGATAACGTCCAAATCCACTCCTAAAAAGTAAATGGACACGGTCGCATGCAATATAATTTACCCAACTATGAGTCGTGGTCGAATCCCACAGAAAATAATATGTAGGCGATTAGGAATGTAAGAGAATTATCACTTGTTATGCAATACCAAATACTTAGAATTGGTTTTAAAAAATATTTACACCTAAATGCAAAAATATAAACTAACCTAGAAAGCAAGTAAAGTGATCAATAGCTATAAGTATGGATGCATCGAAAATTACACTCAAGTAACGATCCAATGCATTTCACAACTTTACAAATATAAGCGAGTTTATGTTAATTAGCCACCGGATAATAATTTTTAATTAGCTTCTTTCGAAGACTAGCAAGACTTCCTAATTGAATTATTCCTAAAGCAATTAAGAGATTAAGCACACCCGGATATGGCTACAAGTAGTTGAATCCTATCCCTAGGTATAATCTATAAAATGAGGGTTAAAACCTCAAGTTCTTGTTAATTAATCTTTCCCAACCCCAAATAAACTTTTCCAAAATTAATTCGGAGTTGATGGGCGAGTCCTAGAGTTAGCTAATCCCTTTTGAAATATTAAAGAGCAAGAATAATTAAAGAAATAATAACTCACTTCATAAAGAGATAAAAATCATTCAATACATAAGCACAACAAGGTATTTAATCCACATTTTAAATATGAATATTTCCATAAACAAAATTCAAGTATTGGAAATAAATACTACACACTTAAATATTCAGTACAAACAAGGAAATGAAGAAATAAACATAAATGGGTAAGAAATCCTTAACCACAAGCTTGAAATCTTCAAAACCCAAGAGTGTGCGCAAAACCCTAGCTTCCACCTTGTTCTATCTAGTCTTTAGAACTAAAAATGTGCCAAAGATTATGAAAATATCTTCTAGGAATCAATTATCTTCTGGCACCGCAAATGCGGTCTTCCAAGCGCAGACGCGCAGCTGCAGAAGTAGCAAACTAACTGCAGATGTGATTTCTTGCAAAGTCATTCACCATCGCAGATGCGTGCCTATACACGCAGAAACGGAGTTGCTTATGCGACCAACCTTCCGCATATGCGGAATCACAGGGGACTTTTGCATGGTTTTCACCCTTTTTGCTCAATTCTACTCCAATTGAATTTAAATCACTTCACGATATCATTTACCTAATAATATAACAATACACACCATAAACAAGCTCATATTATGGTTAAAGGTCATAAAAACTAAAGAAAAGAGACTAGAATGAGTGGTAAAATCACCACTCATCAACACCCCCAACTTAGAGCTTTTGCTTGTCCTCAGGCAAATTAAAACCAACACTTCAATGAGAATTTACCATTTAAAACACAAGTGGTATTGCTATTATTTACAAATCACATTCTCCAATTAAGCACCATACTTTTGGATTTGGTTGGTACTAATAATTAGTCTCAAGTATGTGCATCTTTCCCAAATGACTCCTTCATTTAAAAACAACTTCAAGAATATGCAAGGGAGTTTCAAAATAATCAAGTGACAAGAACAAGCCTCAAGAAGTGATTCAAAAGCACTAGTCAACTGCATATGCTCAACTTACTCAATTTCACCAATCCTTCCTAATTCATGTGCCCTCATAAGAAAGAAAGTCCTAAAATCACTATATTTACAATACAACATAAGGGACAATTTACAAAGACATTCACTCTCACAAAGAATTTCAAGTGTTACAACATCTCTTACCATAAGCTTGTCCTTATTTTAATTCATCGCTTATTCAAGAACATTTGGTTAGAGGTCCCATCAGGACTATTTAAGCTTATAATGTAGGTTTAGGGAAGGGTCAGATAAGCATTTGGATACAAGTGAATTCACCCTCTTTGAACACTACTCACATTTGTCTTTCTTTTTGCACTTTGTTTCTTTTCAAACCACATAGTCTCATTGGTATCTAGTTACTAACATAGAACCACCTTAAATACTTCTCTAATTTTCTTCAAGTCTCCGTATTTATATACATACATATATTTCTCTTTTTTATACACATATTTTTCATTTGGAGCTTGAATAATTTGATATGAACACTTTGAGGTATATGTTCCTATACTCAATGTACAACCTTACCAATTTCCACTTTGACACCACATCCCCAACTTAAGCTTTTTAACTCATTCTCAATGTTCAATGAGGGACGGGTTCAAAAGAGGGAATTATTTTACAAAAGGAGAAAGGTTTATAATGAGGTGGACAAAGAAAATGTTGAAGGTTCAAATAGGGTACTAGTGATAGTATTTATGCATTGGTAGGCTTGAAAGGCTAAAGAAATTTTTACAAATTTCACAAAGAATGCCTAAGATCATCCCTCCAACCAAACATACTATCATTAGCGTTGAAAGACTAACCGGGCAAGTTCTAGATGATAGAAGTAAACACAAGATTTATTTGTACAAACACTAACACATATGGCACATGAATTAATCAAGATGGATCAATTTCATTTTCTAATAAGAACATATAGAGCAATATTTTTCAAACTAGTGGGCAAAGAGTCACTAAAAGAGCCAAAAAGTTATCACAAATATTATTCTTCACCATGCAACTTACTTGTTTTAATTCAAAACCAAAATTCGGAGGGGTATTCTTGATTTACATTTCACATACAAGAGACTAATTTTGTTAGTACCAAATAATCTAAAAGTCTGCTCCTAGCAAAACAAGACTAATTTCCTTAAGAAAGTTGTTACGCCATCTATCATAGGGAAAAATCACATGGTTCACTTCAAAAATGCTCCTTGGGAAAGAACCATAGCATGAAGAAAACTCAAAGAAATACTACTAAGGAAATAAAAATAAAAGAACAAAGCTACTAAAGATGATACTAAAATACAAGCGACTAATACTAATAACAACAAGCTACTCAAGAAAATAAATAACAAAATAAAAATAAAAATAGACTAATCACACCAAGCTCAGCAAGAGCACCTGATACAACAAACTAGCCCGGCAAGGGCACACAATATCCATAACAACACAAAATAAGCCTGGCAAGGGCACATAATATCATAATATGAATACAGTATACTCCTAAAGCCACCCCCAACTAAAAATATTGCAGTGTCCTCACTGCACAATATAAAAAATAAAGCATAAATAGTTTGAGGGTCTCCCTGAGGTCTGCATCAGACTAGCAGACTGTGGGAGGAAGGCTAATCACTATTGTGCTGAAATCATCCTCAGTCTCATCATCACCATCACCATCACGAGCCTTTGACATGAAGGAATACTCTTCGCTATCATCTTTGTCCCCCACTTGTATCGTCTTGCCTGGCTGGCCCCATTTGAAGATGGCCTTTATGCCTCTCCATATTTTTATCATGAACTTGATCTTCTTCATGTTTTTCTTCTCCTCCTTCTTGAAGTCTGACTAGAGATCTGCATGTGCCTTATCCAAAGTACTGTAGGTTGTCTCGAGTCTGCTAACTGATGTTGCCATCTTCTCATGAGACTCTTTCGGACTCTAGTGTGCATCTAAGCTAGCGTTTGGCCATAGATCCCAAATTTATTTTGAAAAATCTGATTTGGGTAAAGTTTGGTTTGAAGAAGAAAATGTGCTTGGACATACGTTTTCAAAACATATTTTCCAAATTTATTTTGGAAAAACATGTATATAATTCCTAAGTTTTGGGATTTTGGCCCAAATTTAGCTCAATAGCTGATTTTGGGATTTGAAATTTGCGATTTGGGATTTGGCCAAAATATGTGCAAAATTTATGGCCAAACACGAGTTTTGAAAATAAATCTCAAATTATTTTGGCAAAAATCATGGCCAAACGAGGCCTAAGTAACTCCTCATTTCTTCAATGGAGGAGTACGCGGGCCCAGGCTGGGAGGATGAGAGCCCACTCGAAAGCTGTGAAACTAACTCCCGGATGGATGCAATCTCGGAGTTTAGCACTCCAATTGGTCCCTCAGGTCCAGCTGCATGTGATAAAAACTCTAGACCGATAACAGAAGTGGTGACCTTCCTTTTCTTGTTTTTGACTGCACTACCCTATCCCGTCACTCTCAGTGGGTGAAAAGGTTTATCAGCTGGTAACCATTGATCGGTGCTATGCATATCAACCTCTGCCCTGATGCATAACTGTGTGATCAACGAAGGGAACATCAACCCTGCATCATTGTCCAACAAATACTCCCTCAGCTCACGCATGATATAGTAATCAACATTCACAGGAATGCCATCCAGGATGCATGCAATGATCATTGCCCTGGTGTATGAGACATCTGAGACGTTTCTGCAAGGGGACACCCTATTGCAGAGGATGTACATCCACATCTTTGCTTCAGTTGTGAAGTCAATTGACTTCAACCCTTTTCTCTTGTTTCCCCATTTTGATCTCATGCTTGGAGGGTAGAGTTTGGAGACAAACCATTCCCCGTTTTCATAATGATCTTTCTCTCGCACTGGCTCAATTGGATAGTTATTAATCCCAAGGGTGTCATTTATATATTCTATCCCAAACCTTACCAATTTTCCTCTAATGATGAGTTGTGGGTTGGCAAAGTCTGTGCACTTAAGATTCGCATAAAATTCCCGAACCCACTCCTCATTGGCTTTGCATGGAGTGGGAATAAAGCATGACCATCCCGAGGCATGGAGATGGATATAGAAATTTGGGAGTCGTTCGGCCAATTTCTCCTCGTTTATCCCCTTTTCAAGCACTATCTTTTTGGTGACAAGGTTTTCATAATATCTGCTCTGATAGTCAGCCGACAAATGGTTCCTCAACCTCCTCGTCAATTTCATGTTGTTTTGGAGCATTTTCATTCATGTTCGGTTCCATTTTAGATCAAAGTACCTTCACAAAATAAAAATAAAGTCAGTCGGCAATAGAGCCATGTTAAAAACACTGCAATTAAGCCAAAGAACCAAGTTGAACGGGCACGGGGAGGGGCCTGTTGCAAAGCTACTGGAATTTGGCTTTCTGCCAAGTTTTCGCATCTGCGGAAGAATCAACGCAGGAGCAGTCCTTCTTCTGCGAGATACTTATTGCATCTACGGTTTTTCTCAAGTTTCAAAAAATCGCACCTGCGGAAGATTGAACGCAGGTGCGAGACCGCATCTTCGGTGCTCGTGAAAAGGTTCAAATGCCCAATTTTTTTTACATTTTTCATTACATTTCATTGAAGGGGGCACAACCTTGGTTTCCTTAATCAAATTATTAAATTTTGATGACGTCCAAATTCACTACTAAAAAATAAATATACACGTTCGCATGCAATATAATTTACCCAACTATGAGTCGGGGTCGAATCCCATAGAGAACAATATGTAGGCGATTAGAAATGTAAGAAAATTATCACTTGTTATGCAATGCCAAACACGTAGAATTGGTTTTAGAAAACATTTGTACCTAAATGCGGAAATGTAAACTAACCTAGAAAGCAAGTAAAATGATAAACAGCTACAAGTATGGATGCATAGGGAATTACACTCAAGTAACGATCCAATGTATTTCACGATTTTACAAATATGAGCGAGTTTATGTTAACTAGCCATGGATAGTAATTCTTAATTACATTCTTCCGAAGACTAACAATATTTTCTAATTGAATTATTCCTAAAATAATTAAGAGATTAAGCACACCCGGATATGGCTACAAGTAGTTCAATCCTATCCCTAGGTAGAATCTATAAAATGAGGGTTAAAGCCTCAAGTTCTTGTCAATTAATCTTTCCCAACCCCAAATAATCTTACCTAAAATAAATTCGGAGTTAATGGGCGAGTCCTACGGTTAGCTAATTCCTTTGGAAACATTAAAGAACAAGAATAATTAAAGAAACAATAACTCACTTCATAAAGAGATAAAAATCATTCAATACATAAGCACAACAATTTAATCCACACTTTAAATATGAATATTTCCATAAACAAGATTCACGTGTTGGAAATAAACACTACACACTTAAATATTCAATACAAAGCAAGGAAATGAAGAAATAAACATAAATGGGTAAGAAATCCTTAACCACAAGCTTGAAATCTTCAAAACCCAAGTGTGTGTGCAAAACCCTAGCTTCCACCTTGTTCTCTCTAGTCTTTAGAACTGAAAATATGCCAAAGATTATGAAAATATCTGCTAGGACAAGTATTTGTGGGTTTTGAATTGAGAACATGTGAAGTGCCTAAAATGCACTGGTTTTATGCCCGTTGACTTCACTTGCGGAAGAATCAACGCAGGAGCGGTCCCGCTTCTGCGGGATCTTTACCGCATCTATGGGATCCTTGCCGCATCTGCGATTTTTTCTCAAGTTTCCAGAAATCGCACCTGCGGAAGATTCAAACCAGGTGCGAGACCACATCTGCGGTAGAAGTTTCGCATCTCCTTTGCTCATTCAGGGGTTCAAATGCCCAATTTTTTTTTATATTTTTCAATTCTTAAACTCGATTTGGGCACCTAATTTATACTCAATGCACTACATGAAACTCTGATTCTATTGAGATCGATTTTGTGGTACTTGGCAAGAAAAATTCTTTTAAATACTTTGTCGAACACCTTGAAAGCAGTTTAAAATTGCCTCTTCTTCACACAATTTGGGTACTCAAATTTCCCACAAATGTGTTTCCTAATAAGAAGCATACACACACATGCACTCTCAACCAATTTCCTCACCCTATTCTCACACAAATCAGAGGGGAATGGGGAAGTAGGGGAAATAGCCATGGGAACTTGAGAGATGGACAAGAAAAAGAAGAAAAGAGAAGTAGAAGAGAGGAGTAGATGGGAGATACCTGTGGTGTCTTGTGCAAGAGCAATAGAGATCAACAGAGGAGGTTTTGGAGTATGTTAGAGATGGGGGAGTTTAGGGCTGGGAATAACAGAGCAGAAGATACCTGAGGGAAATGAGAGATCTAATTTTTTTTAACACCTGCCCGATTTATACTTCTGCGGTGATTTACCGTTTATGTGGCGCCGCTTATGCGGCCAAGGACATGCTTCTGCGAAAGGCGTCGCTTCTGCGTTATCAAAGCCACTTGTGCGTGACCGCATCTGCGATCAAAATTATGCAGATGCGGTTACACCATATAACTGGTGCCCAGAATTGCAGCCACTATTTTGTGTCATTCCAACGTCCCAAACTCCTTAATTCAACTCCAAAAAATCTAAAACTTGGCAGATTAGTCAAAAATAATATACTAAGCTATTCTAAAAAAGAATTTTTTTAAAAATAACTAAAAATTTTGAAAAACTATGGGTTGCCTCCCACCAAGCACCGCATTTAAAGTTGTGGCACGACGCAACTCAGCCTTACCACTTTTGTCGCCACTTGGAAGATATGAATTGGGCACCCAACTTGCAATCAAGCTTGTGACCACGAGCGGTGGGAGTAGTAAGTAGATGATCAGACCAAGACTTAATTTCTTCATTTTGCACTTCTTGGCTTTCATGTGAGGAATGTCATTTTGCCTTCTTTTTCCCTCAAATTGTAAAATGTATGGCCTTTGTCTTTCCTCCTTGCAATCCCTCATTGACTCATGTAGTTCAATTTCCATATCACCATACAATTCCAATGTTGAAAAATACTTAGAATGTGACATCAACCCTCCAAATTGCAATTCTTCCCGGATTTTGACATCCTCTTTTTCCCCCGGACTAGAGTCAATCTCAACCAAAATTTCAATTAATCCGGTTGATTCCAATTCCATATGTTTCTTGGCATCACTAACACTCATGGAGTCGGTTGGCGGATGTTCAATTCTTGATTCCTCGAAGTAGAGCTCACTTTCTTCCTCAAAATCAGACTCTTCTTGACTTCTTTCCACACTCTCAAATTAGTGGGCATAGTGAGCCTCAACCAACATTTTCATTTGATCTTCCAAAGTGTGGATATGTTCATCATTGTGAGCCAAGCCTTGTTTCAAGTCCTCGAGTGAAAGGTTTTGCTTCTCCTCATTTTTAAGAATGGTCTCCAACACGAGCATCATCTTCTCATTTTGAGCATTTGAGAGTTCTTCTTGGTTTTGATCAAACGCCAAGGAAGGATTTTTGGCTTCCATATCTAAGAAAAATTCTTGGCTATCTTTAACTTCCGAGGCTTTTTGGACCTCTAGAGCTTCAAGAATTTCCCCCATTTGTGAGTGCAACCTTTCAAGTGCCAAGTCATTTTGGAGACTATTTTCCAAAAGCTCCTCCAAGGCACTGTGTTCTTTGTTTCCTACGTTAATTAGGCATTCTAACATGAGCTTTAACTCTCCATTTTGACCATGCTCAACTTCTTCCATTTCCATAGCCATATCATTTTCATCACAAAAAGTAGAATCAACATAGCGGGGGCTTGGGGAAGGGAAGGACAAATAAGCACATTACTCCCAATGATCATTTTGACAACCACACTTATCACAAATACTCCATTCATGGGTTTGGGATTGTGCGCACAATCCACCCCTGGGAGAATTTAAATAATTTTGCCACGGGTGTGGTCCTCCACAATAAGGACAAGGGTCATCAAAGTATGAACAACTACCATCCGACCAATTTTCATTAAAGGATGCCATTTTTCAAAAAATAAGAAAATAAGCAAGAAAAATAGACCAAGGTAAGAAAAATAATTACACAAATATTTACAAGTTTGGACCAAAGCACTTACGCTTATTTCTCAAACAACCTAAATTACGTCAAATTATTTCCCGGCAACGGCGCCAATTTTGATGACGTCCAAATCCACTACTAAAAAGTAAATGGACACGTTCGCATGCAATATAATTTACCCAACTATGAGTCGGGGTCGAATCCCATAGAGAACAATATGTAGGCGATTAGGAATGCAAGACAATATCATTTGTTATGCAATGCCAAACACGTAGAATTGGTTTTAGAAAATATTTATACCTAAATGCGAAAATGTAAACTAACCTAGAAAGCAAGTAAAATGATCAACGGCTACAAGTATGGATACATAGGGAATTACACTCAAGTAACGATCCAATGTATTTCACGATTTTACAAATATGAGAGAGTTTATGTTAATTAGCCATGGATAGTAATTCTTAATTAGCTTCTTCCGAAGACTAACAAAATTTTCTAATTGAATTGTTATGAAAATATCTGCTAGGATGAGTATTTGTGGGTTTGGAATTGAAAACATGTGAAATGCTTAAAATGCACAGGTTTAATGCCCGTTGACAGCACATGCGGAAGAATCAACACAGGAGCGGTCCCGCTTCTGCGGGATCTTTACCGCATCTGTGGGATCCTTACCGCATCTGCGGTTTTTTCTCAAGTTTCCAGAAATCGCACCTGCGGAAGATTCAAACTAGGTGCGAGACAACATCTGCGGTAGAAGTTTCGCATATGCGGTGCTCGTTCAAGGGTTCAAATGCCAATTTTTTTTTTATATTTTTCAATTATTAAACCCGATTTGGGCACCTAATTTATACTCAAGACTTCTAAATTAGTGCACTACATGAAACTTTGATTCTATTGAGATCGATTTTGTGGTACTTAGCAAGAAAATTTCTTTTAAACACTTTGTCGAACACCTTGCAAGCAGTTTAAAATTGCCTCTTCTTCACACAATTTGGGTACTCAAATTTCCCACAAATGTGTTTCATAATAAGCAGCACACACACATGCACTCTCAACCAATTTCCTCTCCCTGTTCTCACACAAATCAGAGGGGAATGGGGAAGTAGGGAAAATAGCCATGGGAACTTGAGAGATGGACAAGAAAAAGAAGAAAAGAGAAGTAGAAGAGAGGAGTAGATGGGAGATACCTGTGGTGTCTTGTGCAAGAGCAATAGAAATCAACATAGGAGGTTTTGGAGTATGTTAGAGATGGGGGTAGGACTGGGAATAACAGAATAGAAGATACCTGAGGGAAATGAGAGATCTAATCGCATATGCGGAAGAATCAACGCAGGAGCAGTCCTTCTTCTGCGGGATACTTATCGCATCTGCGATTTTTTCTCAAGTTTCAAAAAATCGCACATGCGGAAGATTGAACGCAGGTGCGAGACCGCATCTGCGATAGAAGTTCCGCATCTGCGGTGCTCATGCAATGGTTTAAATGCCCAAATTTTTTTACATTTTTCATTATATTTCATTGAAGGGAAAACAATCTTGGTTTCCTTAATTAAATTATTAAATTTTGATGACGTCCAAATCTACTACTAAAAATTAAATATACACGTTCGCATGTAATATAATTTACCCAACTATGAGTCGGGATCGAATCCCACAGAGAAAAATATGTAGGCGATTAGGAATGTAAGAGAATTATCACTTGTTATGCATTGCCAAACATGTAGAATTAGTTTTAAAAAATATTTATACCTAAATGCGGAAATGTAAACTAACCTAGAAAGCAAGTAAAATGATCAACGGCTACAAGTATGGATGCACATGGAATTACACTCAAGTAACGATCCAACGTATTTCACGATTTTATAAATATGAGCGAGTTTATGTTAATTAGCCATGGATAGTAATTCTTAATTAGCTTCTTTCGACGACTAACAAAATTTCCTAATTGAATTATTCCTAAAACAATTAAGATATTAGGCACACCCGGATATGGCTACAAGTAGTCCAGTCCTATCCCTAGGTGGAATCTATAAAATGAGGGTTAAAGCCTCAAGTTCTTGTTAATTAATCATTCCCAACCCAAATAATCTTTCCTAAAATAAATTCGGAGTTAATGGGCGAGTCCTAGGTTAGCTAATCCCTTTGTAAACATTAAAGAACAAGAATAATTAAAGAAAAAATAACTCACTTCATAAAGAGATAAAAATCATTCAATACATAAGCACAACAAGGTATTTTATCCACACTTTAAATATGAATATTTCCATAAACAAGATTCACGTGGTGGAAATAAATACTACACACTTAAATATTCAATACAAAGCAAGGAAATGAAGAAATAAATATAAATGGGTAAGAAATTCTTAACCACAAGCTTGAAATCTTCAAAACCCAAGTGTGTGCGCAAAACCCTAGCTTCCACCTTGTTCTCTCTAGTCTTTAGAACTGAAATTATGCCAAAGATTATGAAAATATCTGCTAGGACGAGTATTTGTGGGTTTGGAATTGAGAACATCTGGAGTGCCTAAAATGCCCAGGTTTTATGCCCGTTGACTGCACCTGCGGAAGAGTCAACGCAGGAGCGGTCCCGCTGATGCGGATAGCCCATCGCAGAAGCGAAGAATCAATTATCTTCTGGCACCCGCAGATGCGTGCGCAACCGTAGAAGCGGTAGACTAACTGCAGATGTGGTTTCTTGCAAAGTCATTCATCATCGCAGATGCGGGCCTATACACACAGAAGCGAAGTCGCTTCTGCGACCAACCTTCTGCAGATGCGGACACAGTAGTTTTGCATGATTTTCACTCTTTTTTGCTCAATTCCACTCCAATTGAATTCAAATCACTTCATTGCATCATTTACATAAAAATCTAACAATACATACTACATAAAAACTAAAAAAAAGAGACTAGAATGAGTGGTAAAATCTCCACTCATCAATCGTGCATCTGAAATTGTCTGAGTTTATCATTAGCGTTACTAAAAGTGTAATAAATAGGTTAGTTCCCTGTGAGATCGACTCCGAACTCATGAACCAGATTATATTTGCAGCGACCGCTTATTTTTTTTTATTAGGCATAGTTGGGCGTGATCAACATAAGTCATAGTCCCTAGACTCAGATTGTTAAAATCTCAACAAACACGCGACATAATCTCTGGATTAAAATAGTAAAATTCTAAAAAGAGCGTTTCCTTAGAAATGAGGTTGAGACGTCCTTATCATAAGCACCATATAAAAATGGTCATCCTTTTTATGAGTTGGATGGTTAATTCACGATCATAACGTAATCATATATTACATACCCGGATTAAGACCGAAACTTATTATTGGTAAAAAGATTGAAAAGCAAGAAAACTTCTTCGAAGCCAGACAAATGTTTTCACTTAATTTTTGCGTATATTCTCCGATTGCTCAAATACAAACATAGGTTTGAAAGAGGGTCAATGCGAAATGACATTTACGACTAAGTGTTCTTGTTCATGAATCGGATGGGTAATTTTCGATCATAGCAACTCTAATGGATGCTACGTACTGGATTTGGTCTGAAACTTAGTCTCGGCAAAAGGGAAGTATATGCACTTAAAGTCCTTTAAAGATAACCAAAGTTCTCAACCAAACCCGGAAGTACATTCCTCCGAAACTATAGTTCCAAAAGAAGGTTAAAATGGCAAAACCTTCACGTTTAAGTGCTGAGTAGCCGGCTAAAGGAATTCTGAGGCTCCGTATAGCTTGGTCCCATATCCTTAATTTCTAAAGAATTTTTAGTTCACGATTGATCACAAAAATAGCATCCGAATAAATATAAGTGTCAAGAACAAAGCAAGACAATCGTAATGTCACGACCCAGTTTGCCCTCTGTGAACATGTCGTGATGGCACCTAATCCCTACGACTAGGTAAGCCTAACAATGCGGAAATTTAAATAACTTGCGGAAGTAAAGAAACTTAAAAATCAACAGCTAAGGGAAAACTGTATATAAGTGTCGCTCGGCATGTACAACTCAACCTCACAAAACCTAAAACAATATCCCAAAACCCGAAAACTCGCAGGCAACACAGGCTAATAGAACGTAATATACTGCTCTAACTCCAGAATGTCTAAACAACTGAAAGGAAGGAAAATGGTCTACTAAATGCTGGAATAAGATAGAGACTCCTGGTCTGCGAACGCGGCAGATGTACCTCGAAATCTCTGATAGATGTCTCCGCCTCGAGAATAGTGTGCCTGAGTGGAGGTACCTGGATCTGCATATGGAAAAAAATATGCGCAGAAGAGGTGTGAGTACACCACAGTGGTACTCAGTAAGTGCAAAGCCTAACCTCGGTCGGATAGTGACGAAGAAGGTCAGGGCCCTACTGAGATTAAACAATATAATAAGAATGTACAGTATTAAATCAGATGGAAATAATGTGAACCAATAGTGAAATAAGACAGAATTTACAAGGCAACAACAAATAAGCGATGAACAGGGTAAACACAGAGATGTACAACTCAATACTAAAATACCAAATGAGGATCTCCCACGATACCGTCCTGTAGTCCATTCCATCAACTTTCCGAGGAGTTACCAGTATATCGTCCCGTAGTCCATCATATGAGTATTTCTGAAGGATCTCCCGGGATATCGTCCCGTAGTCCAACTAATAAAGTGCAGAGGGATCTACCGGGAATCTAACCCATAGTCCCAAAGTAAACAAAGAAGGGGGGAGCTACCGGAATCCCACATCTGTAGGCCTAATGTAAATGCGCAACCACAACTAGAAGATATTCAGAAATGAAGTACAAAAAGACAAACAATAGGTAGTACTAGCCTAACATACTTCACGTAATTCAGTCAAGGCAACTTAAGCAACTAGGCAAGTTAAATCAACTAAACATGCTTTTTTAATCTAATACAGGGTAAACTTGCAATTTGAATAAGCAGTAAGCAAGAAAACTCAATTTAAATACTTTAAGTAAAAACGGATTTTCATCAATTAGCTCAAGTACGCGCTCGTCACCTCACGTACAAGACACTCAATTATCAAATATCATATCCTAAGGGGAAAGGCCCCCCACACAAAGTTAGACATGCCACTTACCTCGAATCGGCTCCAAAAATTAACTCGAAATCACACTTTTGCCACGATTATCCGACTCCAAATGGACCAAATCTATTCAATTCAATTACATATCGTAAATAACATCTCAAACAATTAATTCTACTATTTAATTCAAAGATAAAATGCAAATTAGGTAAAATAACCAAAATGCCCCTCAAGACAACGTCTCGGAATCAGATAAATTTTACATTTCCAGAACCCTCGTACTCTCACGAGTCTAACCATATAAAAATCTCCCAAATCAGATACCAAAATTCAAGTTTCTTCCAATTTTTCCCAATTTTATTCCTCGACTTCGAATTTAAAAGATGGATTTAACTATATATATGGTGGAATATAACTAAAAAGGATTAAGAAAATGTTACCCAATGATCTTCTCTTTAAAACCCACTCAGAATCGCCCTCTCTCGAGCTCCAAATTAATTTTTCCAACTTTTGAAACTCAGCCCTCGAATTTGGTATATTTACACAGTGGTTTCTACTTCTGCGGTCAAGGGACCGCTTATGCGGTCCCGCTTATGCGGAACTTAAGCCGCTTCTGCGACTTTCATTGAAAGATACAAATTCCGCTTTTGCGGACCAATAACCGCTCATGCGGGTCTCAGACCGCTTCTGCGGTCTCTGAAGGAACGGGCACAAATCGCTTCTGCAGCCTTTTAGCCGCTTATGCTGCTTCGCTTCTGCGATTCCCAAGTCGCAGAAGCAAAAATACTAGAAGAGAAAACTTGAGCTGCTGCAACACTTCTCCGATCTTCCCGTTAACCATCAGAAATCATCCTGAGACCCCCGGGACCTCAACCAAAAGCACCAATCACACCTAATACCCTATTCAAACTTGCACCAATCCTTAAATCACATAAAACAATGCTGGAAACTCGAATTGAACAAGGATTTGAGCCTAAGAACTTCAAATTTCATCAAAACACGCTTTCGATAAAAAAAACCTAACCAAAATATGTCCGAATGATCTGAAATTTTCCACACACATCCCAAATGACATGATGGAGCTACTGCAACTTCTGAAATTCCATTCCGACCCTCGGATCAAAAACTCACTATCGGACTGAAAACTTCAAAATTTCCAACTGCGGCATTTCGAGCCTAAATGAGCTACGGAGTTCCAAAGTACATTCTGAACACGCTCTCAACCCCGAAACCACCTAACGGAGCTAACGGAACCATCAGATTTCCATTCCGAGGTCGTCTTCATACTATTCCGACTACGGACCACTTTCCAACACTTAAGCTCTCATTTAGGGACTAAGTGTCCCAAAACTCTCCGAAACTCAACATCGAACGTCCCGGCAAACCAAAATAGCATAAATGAAATTAGGGGAAGCAACTAATGGGAAATCGGAGCGTAAATTCCAAAAACGGCCGGCAGAGTCGTCACACGTAACGATCGTGAAAAGAAAGCTGAGTAAATATTCATAAAATAGGAAAACAACCCAATTATATATATAGCCGGGAAAAGTTTGAATTTCTTTCGGTAGGAGCAAACATCATTCACGGACTAGGTGTCTAGAAAATCTAACCAGACACCCAAAAATCCAAACAAAAAAATTATTATATATAAATACAACACATCTACGGAAGACTAAGCAAACTTGCTATCACTGGGAGGCTCCGGAAGTGCCTGCGGTTGGTTGAAGAAGGGCCTAGATCTAGTGAAGGAGAACATGGTCCCCTACTGCTTTATGCAACAACATCGCTCTCCCCGCCGAATGAATTCTCCAAAACAAGGTCTCCCTATGAAGAACTTTGGTAGGATTCTAGGGGTGCCAAAGAATTTTCAAGGACCCACACCTCCTTAAGTCTCTGAGTAGGATCTGCAACACTGGGGACCTCCATAGCTACCTTTCAGGCACTTAGCTGACTCGCGATACTTTGCATATCTATTTTTTTTGACATCAATATTGGCCTTTTCAACCACCCGGACATTCTCTCGGAAAAGATCCCTCTCCCGGGATTTGGAAGCAGAGAGTTGAGCTTGTAGGTCCATTTTCATGGCAGTGAAAGCTTACAGCTTGGTCTTAAGGCTTCTCGCCATTCTTTTAGAGTCTTCGACTTCTTGTTTTAGATGTCTTATCTCTGCAGTAAGAAGAGCTTGTTATTGCTCCTGGAAAAAACCTCTGATTCATGAGAAAGAACCTTGAAAAGCTAACACTCATGAGTGACGAAGGTGGAAAGCTTGCGCTTGAATTACAGAACTTGCTACTTTTGTGTGTTGTTAACTTGCCGAACTTCAAAAAATTTGCTTCCCACGGACCTCTATATCCTCCCTCGCCACCAATAGTTCTTGCTTGCAAGCTGATAGCTTGACTTTAGTCTCTCTAACTCCGTAAGCCATCCTTCCTTCTCTGCCCGATAATTTCGAAGTATTACAGAAGAAACCGCATGGACCTACAAAGGGAAGGAGTTAAGGAAGGAGTAAAATTGTGAATACATAAAAGAGAAAGAGCATGTTACCTTCAAGCGTAAATGACTTAGTGTAGGTAAGTATATAAGGCACTCACATAATGTAGTGTAAAACGCGTTTGGATGTTTTATTCTCGATCATCTTATTAGTAGTTTGCTCGAATACTTGATTAGTGGATCAATTGAAAATTCAATTATATTAGATTAACATAGGATATTTTTTTTATCACGCATCATTCTTGATTTTAACAGGCAAGACTCTCGGACATATTGAGGGCAGTAGTAAATTAAATATTAAATTTTAATGTGGGAGCAATCTATTCTAAGTATTGGTATCCAACACGCTAGAGCACATTTGAAAACAAAATGTGTAGTGCAATACGATGTAGTGCTTCACTAAAACTTAAGTTACAGCAAACACAACATATATTTAGTCAAATCATACGATTTGGGAAAATATATATATATATATATATATATATATATATATATATATATATATATATATATATATATATATATGTGTGTGTGTTAAATATATATAGATAGTGAATAACAATAATCTATAAATGGTTTACCATTTTGACCACTAATACCGACCGAAATCTCGGCCCAATAAGTCAGAAGTATTATAGAAGAATCCGCATGGACCTACAAAGACAAGGAGTTAAGGAAGGAGTAAAAGTGTGAATGGATCAAAGAGAAAGAGCATGTTACCTTCAAGGAAGCATGCATCAATTCATTCAAGAGATCTTCTTCTGGTGTCTCACTCAGCCGTTCTTGATCATCAAGCCAAGTTGGGCTTGCAACCTGGACGACCTGTTGAACCGGCATTGGAAGATGAGTCATTCTCTCGAGGGTTCATGGGTTGACCGATTCTGTTCCAAGGCCAGATCAACACCCTTCGCTCTCTAGTGTAGAAATAACCAAGCCAAAGGGAGAGTTAAACACACTCGGTACCTAAGACAGAAATCCTGAATTATAGAATCGATCGTAGGGTTAAAGCCCAAAGTAAATGGGTATGTATAGAAAATAAAGAGCCTGATCGGCAACTCGAAACTGAAGGAGCCCCGATCCGGACCCCTTTGTCTTTCCATAAGCATTCTTCAGCAACCTTTGGCAGAATTTCTAAAGTAATAAGAGAAGGGAGATACTCCATAGTCTTTTTTCGACTCCACTTTTTCGGTCCGACTTAGTTGAGCAATCCTAGCTAAATTCCAAACCCTTGGAATTATCTCTGTTGTCGTGATAGGGCATTGTATGGCGGGTGGTTTTGCCTTCTTTTGTGAAGAGGAGAGTTGCTTCACGGTCGGCTTCTCCATTTTCTATCGCGAAAACCTCTTCCACGGTTGTTGTCCCTGGCGTTGGTGAATTTTGCACTAGAAAAAGAGAGTGTATGGGGTCAAATTTGGCCCTCAACGTCTCTACGCCGAAGGGTACGCCTAGTGAGCATACGTCAACTAAAGCAAGGGTACGACTAGGGAGTGGGGACAAAGATGACGCCAGTTAAAACTCAGCATCCTCGCTAGGGGGACGTTGACTACTTTTTGTACTTTTATGATTGTTTCCAAGAAGGTCTCCTGCTATATAAAGGAGACCTTCTCATTGTAAATGGGAAGATGATTATTCTCGGATAATACAACTCTCTTATTTTCTCTTACTCTCTCTCTATCTCTACATCTGAGGAACACTCATTCTCGAGTTCATCTTATCAGATCTACTACAATAATTTCATCTCTTTTGTCTCTAGGTTTTATTATATTTGGTTGCGATTTACCCTCATTTATTTTTAATTATTTTTAAGCTTACAAAGTAGATTGATAAATTTTGAGTCAAATAATTTGGCGCCGTCTGTGGGAAATTCGAGAATCAAAATCATAGTATCCACCTAGAGAACAACCAACTACCATTCTCTACACCGCACAAAAAGATGGCCGAAAATAACACCAGATCGAAAGCAATAGTGGGTGTTGCAGCCAATCTCCTTGGTCCTCTCAACGAGGACAATGACGAGGGTATCTTGAATGCAATCCCTAGCACCATACCAGGTACAGAGATCTCACCTTCTCCATCTGAAGATCTGACGATCTTACATAAAAAAGGAGCTTCCACATCTGCGGCTAAGGAAGCACCCTAGGTGGTCAAGAAGCTACTGGAAGAATGGCTAACAAGTACTCTAAGTGGCTTGATTGAGAAGTCACCGCAAAGTAACGTCAAGTGTATGCAACCGGTAAGCATCACTGTTGCCATGGGTGAACCTGAAGTTGTACGAGCCAATAACAGACCCATCGAAGCACAGGCCAACGACGGCACGCTAACAGCCATCCTAAAGAAGATGGAAGAAATGGAGAATGAAAATAAGGCGCTTCGCGACTAAATGAAAGAGCATCAGGAGAGGGTAGACAAGATCCTTGGTGCTCCCAAGTTGCTACCAAAACACGACGTGGAAAGATTCGTCGAACAACCATATACCGAAGAAGCTGCCCCTCCCTCTATTCAAGATGCCGCCCTACTTGAGGGTATACGATGGAACCACAGATCCCGAGGGTCATTTGATCCACTATGTCACTGCTGTGAAGGGTAATGACCTATCAAAAGAGCAGGTACCATCGGTGTTGCTGAAGAAGTTTGGTCAGACGTTGACGGGAGGGGCCCTAACGTGGTACTCTCAGCTACCAGCTAAGGCAATATCAACGTTCGAGGAAATGGCGGATAAGTTCGTCACCGCCCATGCAGGAGCAAAGAAAGCGGAAGCAAGGGTCAACGACATCTTCGCCGTCAGGAAAACCGCAGGGGAAAGACTCAGGGACTTCCTAGCCAGGTTCAACAGGGTAAGGATGAGTCTGCCAAACGTATCGGAAGGTATGGCAGTCGCCGCTTTCCAGAACGGGCTAAACAGGGACGGTTCGAGGGCAACCAAGAAACTACTAAGCCGTCTCATGAAATATCCCCCACCACATAGGAGGAAATCCACAACGCCTATTGCGCTGAGGTACGAGCGGACGAGGATGATCTTAATGGGCCGACCCAACGGTTAACAGCGATACACTCAGAGTCAAGGAGGGATCGACGCAATGACGGATGGCGAGAACAAATCCCACGCTCCAACAAAGACCGGCACCAGCCATATACCAGATCCTCCCATCCACCACCAAGGCATACGGATGCTCTACAGCGATACGTCGCCCCACTCCGAAACGAAAGAGGTACACCTCCTTTATTATCTACCCATAACTTTTGTGTGTCTCCATAAAAAATAATGTACGCACTGGAGACGATGGGCACCAAGGTGCAGTGGCCGCAAACGATGAAATCACACCCCGCTACAAGGAAATCAAATGTCATATGCGAGTTCCATCAGGAACGGGGGCACAAAACCAAGGACTGCATAGGCCTACGGCAAGAGGTGGTCAGGATGCTAAAACCAGGGATACCTGAGGGAATTGCTTAGTGACAAAGGAAAAATAAACTTTGCGTGCGGACTGGAATAACCCCACGGGCCGCCAAATGCGCCCTAGCCAGCACGTACGATAAACATGATCATCGGAGGCGGCAACGACTCAGCAATCAACCACGTCAAGTTCGTCACCACGCACAAACTGAAACGGACCATCACCCATGAACGGTATGATGACTTCGAAGATAGTATCACTTTCGATAAGTCCCATGTCGACAGTTTGTCTTTCCCTCATTACGATGCTTTAGTTATCACTTTACGTATCGCCGATACGGATGTTAAAAAAATCATGATTGACGACGGAAGTGGCACCTGTATTATCAACTCGAGGGTCCTCATACAAATGGGACTCGAGGGTAAGGTGATACCGCGTTGCATAACACTAACTGGTTTTAACAATGCAGTGGAACGGGCATCCGGAGAAATATCACTGCCCGTTTTAGCAGGAAGGGTCACACTAGAAACAACTTTCCACGTAATGAACCAGGAAATGGCCTACAACGTCATCAAAGGACGCCCATGAATACATGTCATACGAGCGGTCCCTTCAAGTTTTTACCAAGTGATCAAATTCCCCACCCCGTGGGGGGTATTCAGCATTCGAGGCGAGCCGCGCATCGCATAGGAATGCTACAAAATAGCTCAAGATTGCACCCACACCACACAGCTAAAAGGGGAGAGTGCAGAAGCATAGCAATCAGCTGTGTCGGGGACTAAAGTCAACCCGACAATGGACGTCATCAGGGACCCCAACGTCGTGGAAGCCTGTAAAGAAACGGTCGAAGACCTCAACCCGGTCCAATTGGATGACATCGACATCACAAAGAAAGCCTACATCGGGCACGGACTCACCAACCCGAGTAAGTATCGTGAATTCCTAACTAACTATGCAGATTTATTTGCTTTTTCCCATTCAGATATACCGGGAATCCCGCGAGATATCGCCACCCACAAGTTGAACGTCGATCCACTACATCCGCCCGTGCGCCAGATGAGAAGGAAATTCAACGCCGCTATCAATGAAGCGGTCAGCGAGGAGGTAGACAAACTACTGGACAACGGTTCCATCAACAAATCAAAGTACCCCCAGTGGGTCGCCAATGTCATCATGGTCAAAAAGAAAAACGGGAAGTGGAGAATATGTGTGGATTTCACTGATCTGAACAAGGCATGCCCGAAGGATTCATTCCCACTACCTCACATCGACCAATTGATCGACGTTACCATGGGACATGAACTGTTGAGCTTCTTAGATGCCTACTCCGGCTACAATCAAATCATGATGGCCAAGGAGGACCAGGAGAAAACAACTTTCATCACCCACCAAGGGACATACTGCTACAAGGTAATGCCCTTCGGGCTCAAAAATGCGGGGGCTACGTGCCAGTGACTGGTTACCAGAATATTCAAAGAACAGCTCGGTAAGACCATGGAAGTCTATAACGATGATATGCTGGTGAAGTCGACAAAGAAAGAAGACCACATCGACCATCTGAAAGAAGCCTTCAAAATACTGAGAAGGTACGGGATGAAGTTGAACCCCGAGAAATGCACCTTCGGCGTAGCCTCGGGAAAGTTCTTAGGATTTCTCGTGTCTCAATGAGGCATCGAGGTCAACCCAGATCAGATCAAGGCGATAGATGCAATACCTGAGATTCTGAACAGCAAAAAACAGGTACAAAAGTTGACGGGGCGAATAGCCGCCCTATCCAGATTCATCTCACGGTCCTCCGACAGGTGCCATAAATTTTTCAATGTGTTGAGAAAGGATAATGGATTACAGTGGAACGAGGAATGCGTCGAAGCCTTGAGAAAATTGAAAGCATACCTATCTTTGCCACCATTACTGGCCAAAGTGAGTCCAAGCGAGCCCCTACTGGTATATCTGGCCGTCTCCGAGGTTGCCGTCAGCGCAATCTTGGTCCGCATAAATGAAGGTACACAATCTCCTATTTACTATATTAGCAAAACCTTAGTGGATGCCAAAACACGGTATCCACACCTTGAAAAATTAACCCTGGCATTGGTCGTAGCTTCACGAAAGCTCCAACCCTATTCAATGCCACCCCATAAAAGTAGTAACGACCTTCCCCTTGTGGAGTGTCCTACATAAGCCTGAGTTATCAGGCAGACTCACCAGATGGGCTATAGAGCTCAGCGAGCACAACATCTCGTATCACCCGAGAATCGCCATTAAGTCGCTAGTACTTGCCGACTTTATAGCCGATTTCAGCGCAGAAATACTGCCAGAGGCGGAACTGGAGGCACGTCGTACCCCCTCCAACACCGACTTATGGACTCTGTACACTGACGGCGCCGCTAATGCCTCGGGATCAGGACTGGAACTCATTCTTGAGGTCCCCATGGGCAAAATAATTCACCAGTCTGTGCGGTGCCCCGAAATGACTAACAACGAGGCCAAGTACGAGACCGTTATTGCAGGTATGAAACTAGCCATCAAATATGGGGATCGACGACTCGCTCTCCACTGCGACTCCCAACTCGTAGTGAACCAGGTCACTGGGACTTACCAAATCAAGGAGCAGATATTGCAAAAATATCAGTCAGAGATCCATAGATTAATGACTGAGTTCGACGAGTGTCGCCTCGAACAAATTCTAAGGGCACGGAACGCTGAAGCAGATGGTTTGGCAAAATTGGTCGCAGCCACTAAGAACTTCAACAAAGAAAGCGTGGTCACCCTCCTCCATTCAGTCAGTGATCACACTGAGGTACTCTCTTTAAATTTGACTTGGGACTGGCGCAACCAATTTGTATCCTATCTACAGGATGGTACACTCCCACTCGACAAAAAAGAAGCAAAGAAGCTCCGCGTACAGGCCGCCAGGTATTGCCTGATAAACCACCAGCTCTACAAAAGTACATTTGGTGGACCTCTAGCCAAGTACCTAGGGCCACATCAAACGAGACCAGTACTCGAAGAAGTACACGAAGGCCACTGCGGCGCCCATACAGGCAACCGCGCCTTCGTACGCTGCATAATACGACCCGGTTATTATTAGCCTACCATAAAGAAAGAGGCAGCAGAATATGTTCGCCGATGCGAACAATGTCAAAAGTACGCCCCCATGATACACCAACCAGGAGAGCCCCTCCACTCAGTCACTTCCCCATGGCCTTTCATCAAATGGGGAATGGATATAGTCGGTCCCCTACCAGCAGGACGAGGAAAGGTACGATTTCTATTAGTTTTAACTGACTACTTCTCCAAGTGGGTGGCAGCAAGTGCATACGCCCAAATACGCGAACAGGAAGTCATTGCCTTCATATGGAAGAATATCATCTGCCATTTCGGCATCCCCAAAGAAATCAGCTGCGATAATGGACGACAGTTCGTCGGCCGGAAGAAGATGAAATTCTTCGACAAATGGCACATTAAGCGAATACTCTCCACGCCATATCACCCTGCCACCAACGGCCAAGCAGAGTCTTCCAACAGAACGATATTGAACATACTGAAAAAGAAACTCGAGAAAGCCAAAGGGCTATGGCCCGAGTTACTACCGGAAGTATTGTGGGCACACCGAACCACACCAAAATCCTGCACAGGAGAAACACCATACTCACTGGTCTACGGAACTGACGCAGTCATACCAGTTGAAGTCGGCGAACCAAGCTTGCGGTATTCACATACCAACAGAACAGACAATGACATAAATAGGCTTCAAGACCTCGACGAGGCCGAGGAAAGAAGAGAAATGGCCCACGTAAGAATGGTAGCTCAAAAACAACAAGTCTAAAGATACTACAACAAAAGAGCCAAAGTAAGACTACTCAAAGTGGGAGACTACGTCCTCAAAGCCAAAACATTGGCATCAAAAGACCCAAGCGAAGGAAAACTGGGCACCAACTGGGACGGACCCTGCAAAATCATAGCAGCAGCAGGTAAAGGAGCATTCCAATTAGAAACAATGGAAGGAAGAACTCTCCAAAATAATTGGAACGTCGCCCACCTCAAGTATTTCCATTTCTAAAAGGCGTCTCCCGAGTCGCACTCTTTTTCCCTTACCCGAGTTTTGTCCCAATTGGATTTTCTCGGGGAGGTTTTTAATGAGGCAGCAGAGGGGACACCTGGAGATATTTGCGGAACAAGTTTGTCATACCAGCCACTCCATGCGCTCTCCTGGCTGACATGACAAAGGGACTGGACTAGCATGATCTCCAATGTATGAACGGCTAAGGCCATCTCCAATGTATGAACGGCTAAGGCCATCTCCAACGTATGAACAGCTAAGGCCATCTCCAGTGTATGAACGGCTAAGGCTATCTCCAATGTATGAATGGCTAAGGCCATCTACAATGTATGAACGGCTAAGGCCATCTCTAATGTATGAACGGCTAAGGCCATCTCTAACGTATGAACGGCTAAGGACATCTCCAATGTATGAACGGCTCCAAGGTATGAATGGCTAAGGCCATCTCCAACGTATGAACGGCTAAGGCCATCTCCAATGTATGAACGGCTAAGGCCATCTCCAATGTATGAACGACTAAGGCTATCTCCAATGTATGAACGGCTAAGGCCATCTCCGACGTGTAAGTGGCTAAGGCCATCGTCGTCTATAAGTCGACCCAGCTCGACTACGACAAAAGAGTAACTCGACGACAGTCTAAGTTACGTACATAGCTAAGGCCATTATCGTTAATAAGTCAACCCAGCTCGACTACGACAAAAGAGTAACTTGATGACACGTACATGGCTAAGGCCTTCTCTGACGTGTAAATGGATAAGGCCATCGTCGTCAATAAGTTGACCCAGCTCGACTACGACAAAAGAGTAACTTGACGACAGTCGAAGTTACGTACATGGCTAAGGCCATCGTCATCAATAAGTTGACCCAGCCCGACTACGACAAATGAGTAACTCGACAACAGTCGAAGTTACGTACATGGATAAGGCCATCGTCATCAATAAGTCGACCCAGCCCGACTATGACAAAAGAGTAACTCGACGACAGTCGAAGTTACGTAGATGTCTAAGGCCATCTCCGACACGTAAATGACTAAGGCCATCGTCGTCGATAAGTCGACCCAGCTCGACTACGACAAAAGACTAACTCGACGATAGTCAAAGTTACGTACATGGCTAAATCCATCTCCGATGTATAAATGGCTAAGGTCATCGTCGTCAATAAGTCGACCTAGCTCGACTACGACAAAAGAGTAACTCAACGATAGTCGAAGTTACGTACATGGTTAAGGCCATCTCCAACGTGTAAATGGCTAAGGCCGACATCGTCAATAAGTTGACCTAGCTCGACTACGATAAACGAGTAATTCGACGACAGTCGAAGTTACGTACATGGCTAAGACCATCGACAATATTATGGCTAAGGTCGTCGTCGCCAACAACCGCCAACTCTGTTCGACTACGGCAAAAGGCACGTAAATAACAGGTAAAGCGATACCATTATTAGCTAAAGCTGCCACTATTTAGCATCGAATCCGCTTCCTATCGGTAGATAACACAAACAACATTTGAGAAGCACACTAAGAATCCTACAAGTAAGCGAGCATCCGCCCTGCGGAGACGAGATACCGAAAATAAAAGATACAAAAGGAAAGGAATGACAACAAAAGTACAACTTTCATTATCATCCAAAAATGCATGAACAAAAGGACCCATTTACACTTCAAAATACAACAAAACAAAATGTATACAAGTCCTAAGGGGTTCCGCCATTCTATTCACCGTCCCCCTCGGCCACCATCTCGTCCGTTGCCGTCACCAGGTTGATAAGTTGCAGAGATCCAAGACCCGGATCCTAGACGGTTAACGTCTTTAGAATTATAGACCGCCCGGTCTGGGGAGTCGAAACTATACCCACAAGCTTCGCGAGCTACGTGCCGTTGCTCCTGAACCTCCGCCTCAGTAGCCCGACCCGCAGCTAAGAACTCCTCAAGCACGACCAGTCTGGCCTCAGCATACACCCACATCTCATGTACCTCATGATGCACATCCTCATCGCACCTTGGCGTAGCAGTCCGCTTAAGAGCTTCAACCTCAGCCGCCCTGGTATCGGGCTCGGCGGTCAAGGCAGCGACCTTGGCTCTTAAATCAGCAGCTTCCGCCGCTACCCCACGGCCAACCTCCAATTCCTCTTCCTTTGACTGGAGAAGAGTCTCCAACTCGATGTTCCGAGCCAAAGCGGCCATCAGCTGCTCATCAACCTGCTCCAGCTCGACCACCCTCCATTTCAGTTGGGCCTCCGACTGCTCAAAACCCTCATGGAAAACCCGAAATTCCAGGTCCTGCTTGAGTAGGTCCGCCAGCGCCTGATGCTTGGCACAGCACCGCTGATACTTCTTTGCCACCTTATTAAAGGTAGTTGCCTTCCTTTGCGCTCGCCGCCTCCTCTCTACCTCTAAAATGAGAGTCTAAAAGGAGAAGAAAAAAAGGAAAGTCAAGTCAGTGTGCATCAAAGTTAGCCTTACGACACACAAAGAAAACTAAAAACTACCTGCAAGGCCGCGCCAGCGACCCTCCGGGATAGATCCCCGTCACTAACACCTTTTAGCGTTTCGCGCTCAGCGGACGCACATAAAAAGGTCATATCCGTTGCGGCTTGCTCGCTGTGTTGAAACAGTTTATACCCTCCTAGGATCAGAATTCGGCAGTTGGATCTACCTGCCGTCATCCCCACACGGGTCGGACCCCTCGTTAACATATCTGCATCCATATGGGCGGCCACAGGGTCCACCCTCTCGGCACCGTCGTCCACTTCTCCAACAGTAGCCGACGAACCACTCTCCGAAATACAGGCTGGGCTGGCTTCGGTAACTGCCCTCCTTTGGGGAGCCGACCTCCCAGAACGGATGGCATCGGCCATAAAAACTGGCCTCGACCCCTAACGGGGCTCACTCGCCCTTTCGTCCTCTGTGGCTATCCCCTTGCCTGTTATTAACCGCCGTCTTTTTCTCTCTGGCGGCTCCTCACCTTCAGAAGTCTCCTCCACAGGCCACGGGCATGGCATTGAAGGAGTCGCTTCACTTGCAAACGCCGCCACAGGAGCAACCTCCTGTTGAGGAACCTCGGGGGCGCCATCACTGGACAAGCCACAGGGTATGTCTCCACCCTCAGAGTTAGTCCCCGCCCTAGGCAAGGTAACGACATTTTTCTTCCTATTAGGGGCACTCCGACCTGCCAACACGAGTAAGTCAGGTAACAAAACCTAAGGGAACCTCCAAACCTAAGCCAAAGAATTACCTGACGGGCCGTATCGTTCACAAAATGCGGCCCAGGTATGGCATTCTTCTGCATAAGGTATCATTCTTTCCACCTACGATTTAATATTGTCAATGAACTGAGGTGGAGAAGCTCTTACTACAAAAAAGAGTAAAGAAAGAAATCACAGTGGTCGTATGGTCAAGGTCGCAAGTTGTCATGAATTCTACAAATAAAGGTACTTACGTTCTGGGTTCCATCTTTCCGGGAACCCTTCAGGGTTAGACACCAGGTGCTCCGTCCTGATGTAGAAGTAATTACGCCAAAAACAGCGGTTGGTCTTGTCGTCAGCTCTAACGACCAAGCCCTTCGCGCTACGGCTTTACAACTGCAGCATGGTACCCCTCAGGTAACCGGGGCTGAATAACTATAAAAATGGTGAACTGAGATGTTGCACTCAGCCTTGGCCGCATATGTGGTCAGAATCCTGCACACCTTCAAGGTGTAAGGAGTAAGCTGAGCCGGACACACATTGAAAAAGCGGCAAAGCTCCTCTGTTAGCGGGTAGATCGGGAGACCATAACCTATCAAAAACGGGTACTCGTAAAATGTGCAGTACCCAGGCCGGTGCACATTGGCATAGTCCGTCCCAGCCGGAGCCATTTCCATATAGTCTGAAATATGGTGCGTCTCTCGAAGATCGTCTAGGTGGGATTGTAATAAATCACTATGCTCCCAGGGAAGGGCTGGGCTTTTAGTTGGAAAATCCCTTCGAATATGCATCTCCTTTAGGAGGACGTTGTCTACACTAAGGGGAACAAGAGCCTTCCCTGCTTTTTCCTTTTTGCCACCGGAGGAGGGCGGAACCCTAGATGGGGCATTATCTTTGGTCTTTTTACTACTCTGATGGTGTTTCGTCATGTTATCCTATGTAAGAAACGAAGCACTAACGACAGGAAATGTGGTTTCAAAGAAGTGGGAGAGTCTCGCACGAAATAGCGGTTGCTAGAAAGAAAGGCAAAGAAAGAAACTAGAAAAGGTTTTCCAAAGGTTCGAAAGATGAAATGGATTGAACCTTCCCTGTATTTATAGGGTTAGGATGCGCAGAAATCGAAGAGGCATGATTTAAAACGGGCGCGGGAAACCAGCACATCACATCATCCTCTCAACCGCCTCGGGAGTAATTATAATTATGATGCATGCGGGCGATGACGTCATTTCAAAAAGGGAGCCACGCGTCAGCAGCTCGGCGATGTCATACATTTCATCTCATTCACGTCACCGCACCCATAGTAAGGTCAAATTCTCCAAAGACGAGGTTTGCATTTCCGCCCATTGAAGACGTCTATCGAATACGCCTCCAACGAGCGGAGGGACTAACTGTATGGGGTCAAATTTGGCCCTCAACGTCTCTACGCCGAAGGGTACGCCTAGTGAGTATTTGTCAACTAAAGCAAGGGTACGACTTGGGCGTGGGGACAAAGGCGACGCCAGTTAAAACTCAGCGTCCTCGCTAGGGGGCGTTGACTACTTTTTGTACTTTTATGATTGTTTCCAAGAAGGCCTCCTGCTATATAAAGGAGACCTTCCCATTGTAAAGGGTAGGATGATTATTCTCGAATAATACAACTCTCTTATTTTCTCTTACTCTCTCTCTATCTCTACATCTGACGAACACTCATTCTCGAGTTCATCTTATCAGATCTACTACAATAATTTCATCTCTTTTGTCTCTAGGTTTTATTATATTTGATTACTATTTACCCTCATTTATTTTTAATTATTTTTAAGCTTACAAAGTAGATTGATAACTTTTGAGCCAAACAGAGGAGTTAGAACTTTTTATATTTGAGAATAGATGAAAGGCGAAGAAAGATGGTAGAAAGAAAAAATAAAACTTGAGGAAAGAAAAGGAAGAAAACGCAAAAAGATTAGGTAGCAAAGAGGGAATTTTGAAATCAAAATATTCAAAGGTGAAGTGAAGAAGCGATAAAGAGAATGGTTTATGAAGATGTTGAAAAGGTATCTTTTTATCATGGCCTCGGATCAAGGTGTTTTTGGGTAATTCACTTAGCATTCCATGCATGGCAGAGGCATCGTATACGAAGAGACGTGTGGGCTTTAAATGATGCGTATGCTCAGACCATCGAGTGTGCAGAGCGCATGTCGGTTAGTGTATGTCAGGGGATTATTCGCATCTCTTTCTCACCAAGGAATTTTGGAACGATTCCAAAACTTAATTAATTATATTTTGAACATAAAACATTTTTTTAATATTTAAAAAAAAAGTTATATTAATGGGTATTTCGCAGTATAAAACTGTGAAGTATTTTATAATTTATTTATTTTTTTTTACCTATTTCGCAGTATTGTACTACGAATTGCCAGCCTTATTTACTTAAGGCAATTCGCAGTATAGTACTGCGAATTAGCATTTCGCAGTATAACTAGTCGTCTTCTTCCCTGGACCACGAACCACCATTAAAAAATCCTTTGGTCTGGTCCCCCACCCCCCCTCCCCCCCTCCC
>MU734888.1:8448-30497 GCA_026770625.1 Nicotiana glauca
TCTTAGAGGCTCTAGACTCATGACCCCCAGGTCTTTGGGAGTGTATTCGGTGTTATCTTGATATTCAGTTTGGTTTCTATCTATCAGTTAAAACTTTTTAGCTTTAATGCTGTTAATGGTATCCAAATAATTGGTTTTGAGCTCCATGCTCGGGTTGGGAGTGTAAATGGTCGGGCTTGCCTAGCAGTTGTGTTGGGCGCCATCACGACCGGGATTGGGGTCGTGAGATGTGGGAATTACATCCATAATGATCAGAAGTAGTGGGAGGTTAATGGAAAGAGTAGTGGGTATTACTCCCTTAGGAGTTATGGACATCCACCATGATTAAATATTTCATAACATTCACGACATTTTTAGAAAACTAATTTTAATTCGTTACACCAAACGAGAATGGTATGCTGTGCAAGTAGATCGACAACAGTGTGGGAAAATGACTTATCTCTTTGGGTGTGTTTTTTCTAGAAAATTTTTCATGGAAAATGAGTGATTTTATTATTTATTTTCCCTTGTTTGGTTGGTGAATAAAAAAAATCAAAAAATATTTTTTAGTGTTTGGTTAGATAGTAGAAAATATTTTTAGGAAAAATATTTTTTTCAGCTACTCTAGTCACTCCCTTTCCCCCAAGTCCCCATGTTTCCTATGCTCCGCTCTCCTCCCCCCTCCCCCAAATACTTAACGTTTTCAGAACTCTATTTTCTTCAAGAATTTAATTATTCTTCAAAAAATTCATACAAACTCAAAGGAACTAATGTGTTGCTTTACTTTTTTACACAAAAACAACGATGAAATTTGTGCTCCATAACTCAAAAGAAAATACTCTTGTTTTTGGTCATTTGTTGAAATGAAAGAAAATAATTTTTCTACATCATGTAAAGAAAATATTCATATTATTAAAATGAAAGAAAATACTTTTTCTACATCATGAAAAGATTGAATGAAAAAAAGCTACTTTTTCTACAGATTGAAAAGAAAATACTCATTTTATTAAAATAAAAAAAAAATACTCTTTTTTGTTGAAATAAAAGAAAATACTTTCTACTACATTATTTTGTTGAATGAAAAGAAAAAATTATTTTTTTTACACAATGAAAAGATTGAAATAAAAAAATGTTTTTTTCTAAATTGTGAAAAGAAAATACTTATTTTGATGAAATGAAAGAAAATACTCTTTTTGTTGAAATGAAAAAAAATTTACTTTTTACTGCATCATTTTGTCGAAATTAAAGAAAATAATTTTTACAATATTATTTTATTGAAATGAAAGAAAATACTTTTTTTATATCATGAAAAGAAAGTATTTTTTTTGTTCAAATGAAAAGAAAATACTCATTTGTTGAAATGAAAAAAATACGTTATCTATAACATGAAAAGAAAGTACTATTAATAGTATGTCTATTTAGGGTGGAGGTGGGTGCAATGGGTGGGGGTGGATAGGTAGGGGTTAGTGAAGATAGGGAATATGGTAGGGAAGACGAAAAAGATTTTTGGAAAATGTTTCCTTTCTTTTGATAGGGAAAATATTTTCCTTCGGTTGGAGAAAAATGAATTCATGAAGAAAATATTCACCAAAACATTTAAGCCAATCAAACTTGAACAACAACAACAACAGCCCCCAGTATAATCTCACTTAATGGAGTATGGGAAGGGTAGTGTGTACGCAGACCTTACCCCTACCCTGGGATAGAGAGGTTATTTCCAAATAAACCCCGACATCCTTCCCTCTAAGAACTTCCCACCTTGCTCGCCAATCAAACTTGAAAAGATTGAAAAATATTTTTTGTCGAACCAAACACAACCTTTGTATCATATATTGGGGTCCGAGGAAAAGAGAAGACTCAGTGTCGAATTAAAGCTCTGTTTATAGGTCAAGCCATGTTAATATTAGATTTAGACTTTTGTGATGGAGTTAACTTGGATCGTTAAGTTTCAAGGTTTCCTAAGATCATAAAAGGAAGAAATTTTTATATGAGAAAGAATAAACAAATCTATTTTAATTTTTTCCAAATTAGAAAAAAAAAATCATGTATGTTGGCTCCAAAAGACACAGGTCCATCTGTAAAGAAACTAAGAGCATATATTTCAGCATACATATAACTATTGGGCGAAAATTCATTGTATTTATGATTTTGACGAGGAAAGACTAAATTTAAGGATTCTTTACATCAGCACATTATTAGCTTAATAAATATAAATCATATTGTACTTACAAGATGCATCATTTTGTTATCAGATCATACTCATAGTGGAACGGGCACAAGATTAAAAATGCTTCTTTTGTTTCCATAATCTGATTTTAAAAATAAAAAAACAATAATCCGGTGCACAAAGTATTTCGCTTTTACGCAGGGTTCTGCATCGCAAGAGGGTGTGATGTAAATAGCCTATTCGAATGCAATCATTAATTGTTGCTTAAATGATTCGAATCCGTGAGACCGTGACCTATAGGTCGCGCGAAAAAAAATATTGAATTATATATTACATTAAAAAGAAAAACAAACACAAGCAAGCAAGAAAAGAGAAAAAAACAAGTAAGCAAGAAAATAAAAATAAAAATAAAAAGAGAACCAGACACATACCTTTCTTCAGTTTAAACTTGTTGATGAGCATTGCAATTTTAATTTGTTTTTTTAAATGGGAAGAGGCTTTCTACCCAACTATAAATTCCTCCATATATAAATTTTCTACAAGATCCGTGGATTTCACATTTTCTCCAACTTCTTCTTGTGACGTTATAACAAAAATAAGAGAATTTATCGTTCTTCACTTTGGCGAGGAATATAATCTCTTTAGGAATGAATATAATCTCTTCATCGTACGTCAGGGAACAAAAGTGCATTCTAGGGCACTCCATCTTCTTAGAAAAAAAACAATCTGGTGCACTAAATTCCCGCTATATGTGGGGTCTGAGAACAGTGGCGAAGCCAGAAATATTTTTAAGGGCGTTTAAACTTGAAAGAAGAAACAAAAATTCTCGAGAAAGGGTGTTTAATACATATTATACACTTTTAAAACCTAATATTTTATCTATATATACAGTATAATATTATCATAGTGTAGCTTTGCCCATATCCGAGAAAGGGTCGGACCACAAGGGTCTGCATTTCTTCAAGAGCCTGTTTTCACGGCTGGAACAACTTTACCTGTTGCGTCAAGGCTCGCTTCAGAAACAATGGGAAGCCGAATAATGATATTATTCCTCTGCCATACTTCATGTGGACCTTTTCCTAAAATCCACAAATTAATCTCTCCATTAATCATCGTATTTTCAAGGACTGCTAATTTTGCTTCCAGTTCTATTCGGTTATAATATAAGGTTAGTTTTGACGTAAAGCTCCCCACAATGTAATAGTTCTGAAACTTTCACCTTTCACATCAAATGCAACTATATTTTGCTTGTGAAGAACACCATTCAACTGATAGATAACTCCATTAATGCAAACTATCCCATATCTATATATAAAACTCGGGAATGCTTTCAATCTCCTTCCATCGTTCCTCTGTGCCTCAAGTGAAAATCCAATTTCTCGCCAACATTTTTGAACTGACTCTCAAATATTCATGTCTTGTGAAAAGAACTTTATAAATCTTTTTTATATAATAATTACTTATACAAATTACATAGTATACAGCAACAACAACAACAACAACAATAATAATAATAATAATAATAATAAGAGTTTTGGGGCCTTCGAATTTTGGGGGCCTAAGGCAATGGCCTCACTTGCGTACCCTTTAGACCGCCCCTGACTAGAACTTTCCGTGTGTTGGAGTTCCAGCATAATATGCTGGAAGTTCATACACAGATGCACCAATCTCCAGTATATTATGTGAAACTTTCCATGTTACAGCAAAATAGTGGCTATTTGCAAAGGCTGGCTATTTTTGAATAACCAGTCCGAAAACTGGCTAGCCCGTGCTATTTTAACTACTACTCCCTCCATTCCAATTTATGCGAATCTATTTGACTGGGCACGAAGTTTAAGAAAAAATGAAGACTTTTAGAATTTGTGGTCCTAAGCAAGTAAAAAAAGGGGCTCAAAGTTTGTGTGGTTATAAAATCTTCTCATTAAGGATAAAATTGTAAGTTTAAGCTAAATTATTTAATTTAGAAAAAGGTTTTTTTTAACGGACCAAAAAGAAATTAAGTTCAAATAATTAGAACGGATGGACTAATAGGTAACTTTTGGCAGTAGGCCCATGGACCGGCTATGTTTATTTATAAGCAGTTCATTATAAAAATTGATCAAGTGATACAATATTAGTAATATTAACCAAATTAGCCAATTAGCTATTTGTAGCAAAAAAATATTAAATTTTTGCGTTGTTTTAAGTGAATATTATTAGAATAGATTAGGCATAACTTAAGTAGCTTGAATCTCAATTTTGGGATAATTTGGTAAAGTTTTGATGTGGTTTGAATTGAAAGTTCGAAGTAAAAGCTGAACATGAAAAAAAATTGATATGTGTACCACACTGTGTATCATTTGTGTATCACATATGTATCATATTTGTATCAATTATGTATCACATGTATATCCAGGTATACATGTGTGTGAGATACATGCGTGATACATGTTTGATACATGTGTCGCAGAAGACTTTTTTGAACTCGATTTAATTACGAATTTTGATACAAAACCAGTCCAAATTACCTCCAATCTTCCTCAAATTTTGTATATTGACTTATCTATACATTTTTAATGAATTTCAACTATACTGAAAAAGCTCCTTTTTTGTTTAGATTTTTGAAATATTGTATAGATTTTTGTATTTCATCACCTTATTTGCTACGCTGTCCATGAAATTTCTATTCCGTTTTGTATCTAATGTTGTTAATCACGCTTAAAAATATGGAAGGTACTTGTTGGTGATTCTTTGATAGAAAGAATTCTATTATTTGGTTTTTCAATTTTTGTTGGCTAGTTTTGGTAAGTCTATGACTAATTGCTAGAGGTTGGTAAGTTGAGATTTATTTGGGAAACTTGTGTAAGTTTCCCTTAAAGAAACAACTAAATTTTAAATTTTATTTAAATGAAAATTTGGTTGATCTTTTTACACTTTAAAATAGATTTTACATTGAAAATATATTTTAATTATCTTTCTAGTATTAAGACCGTTAGAAGGGGAGCCTTGACATAACTGGTAAAATTGTCGCCATGTGACCAATAAGTCGCGTGTTCGAGTCGTGAAAACAACCTCTTGCATGAATTCAGGGTAAGGCTGCGTACAATAGACCATTTGGTCCGGCTCTTCCAGGACTCCGCGCATAGCGGAAGCTTAATGCACTGGACTGCCTATTTTCTAATATTAAAAACTTTAAAATCAACTAAAATTCTCTAGGTGAAATGTCATATTAACTTTTATTCTTTGAATATAAAATTCTTATGGTAAAACTATAGTTCCTTTTGAACATTACTAAAATTACAGTTAAAACATTTGAAACTTATGGGGACTATATTAAGAATTTGGATCCACAGAATTTATTTCTTTTGTTGTTGAAATAAATAATTAAGTCTTTGAACTAATTTAACAAAAAAAAGAGTATTTGAATCAATTAATTAGTAAAAGAACCCAATTTAATTATTTTCCAAATGCATCATATAAGAAAAATTATTCTCAAGTGGACAAAACTCTTAGGTACATAAATCTATTTCCATAAAATGAGCATTGACGATGAAAGAATAAGAAAATAGAACAAAATCGTTTATAGTACAGTATTGAGATCAAATTAGTAGAAAATGCAAGGATTAGTTACAACAAAGGTTAATATTTTATTTATTTTAAATAAATATCCTTTTAAAAAATTATATTTCATAGCTATCTTTTTTATTTTTTATAGCCAAATATCTATTTATGATCACCTCCTACCCTTAAGCCACTAAATAAGCTTTGTACTATTTTTCTCTCTCATATCCCCTCATATTTATCTTATCCCCTACCCCATATATATTCTCCCTCTCTCTCTACTCCCCGCCTTTTAAAAAATTATATTCCATAGCTACCTTTTGATTTTCTATAGCCAAATATCTATTTATGGTCACTGATCACGCTCAACTGTGTCTATTAAAAGACTAAGCGGGCGTTGTAAATATAATTTGGGGTATTATGTCCAGAGTCGAATCCCACAGGGAATTAACGTATCAACTGTTGTTGTTAGATCACTAAATTCTTAATAATCAAATTTCTCAAAATTTATGAATAATAGTTGGCGGTGTTTTTATACTGCTATAGCTAAACAAGAATAATAAACTAAGAATTAACTAACAATCAGTTGTAAACAATTGAAGTAAAGGTCTAAGGTTATGGTTTCCCCCATTGTTGATTTTCTTAGTTGTATGTTTCTTATAGCTTTGCCTTAGTTGCCTCTATCAATCATGAACTCTTCAGATATCATAACTCTCTCTCAAGTAATTATGATAATTTACTAGACGCACTCTCTCAAGCTACGCTAGCTAGATTTACAATACAATTCACTTAGATCGCACCCGAGGTATCGTTATCTCTACTCCAACCTCTAAACTCTCGGTTATGACTCTCGCCTATACTCCGGGAGTAATGTTGTTCAAACAATTGCCTAACTATGCACTCTCTCTCAAGTAGATACATAATAAATAGGAATGGCTAATTGAGGATCCTTTCAACTAACCATAATCAAAACGTAGTTGAACAAATAGAGATTAACAACCAACTCAAAACTATATTAATATAACAAAAAGTTCATCCACAACGGGTTCAACCAAAACCTTAGATTAACAACAACAACAACAACAACAACAACAACAACAACAACAAAAATCCAGTATAATCCCACTTGGTGGGGTCTGGTGAGGGTAGTGTGTACGCAGACCTTACCCCTACCCTGGGGTAGAGAGGCTGTTTCCAAATAGACCCTCAACATCCTTCCCTCCAAGAACTTCCCACCTTGCTCTTGGGGAGACTCGAACTCACAACCTCTTGGTTGGAAGTGGGAGGTTCTTACCATCAGAGCAAACCTTTCGTCTTAGATTAAAAGAGTTAGCTATTCATAACAATGATAAAAACTACAAAAGAATTCATAAACAATAGTAAAAAATCGCCATAGAAGGAGATATGGATTGATGCCCAATTTCTTCCTCTCCTTGTGCTCCTCTCCAGCTCTCCAAAGCTGCACATTCTTGTTGTGGACGAGCTAAACTCTTTTAGGTTGAGAGGATTGGTCTTGAACTTTCTAAAGTACCTTTCAGATCTGTTTTTCCGTCTGGACTAGCACGGTCGCGCTACTGGACGAGTGACCGCGCTAGTGCCCTAACATTCTGCCTTGGCCGCGATATTGACGTGCATTTTTCACCCTGTTCCGTTTGGAAGTTGGAAAAATATAAAACATAAAAGTTGTAGACCTTTGAGTTATCTATCCAACCATATATTGTGGAGCCCAAATGGAGTTCTGAGCAAAACGTTATGTCTATTTTACTAGACAGTGTACAATATGACCCCTCGAGTCTTCATCCGTTCTTAATTATCAAATTTGACCTCCGAACCCGATCCCGGCTTAATTCCTTGAGTTTTTACTCAGACTTCAAATCTCAAAATCACTTAATTTCATTCTATAACATCTATATAGCTCGGAATCGCTCCTACAAGACATAAAACACACAATTAGTGCAAAACACTAGCAATTAAAGCTCAAACTCAATCAACGTGCAATAAACTCGAGTGTAATAAGTGACTAATATACGTAAATATAGCCTATCATCAACACCCCACACTTAAACCATTGCTCGTCCTCGAGCAATCAAACTACACTTTACATAGACACGTCCTTTTTAAGCAATTCTCCTAACTCATCACACCAAGAATATTTAAAATAGATTAAGCACAAAAGCGTAACATCTTCATCTCAAGATTTGACTCACAAGTACCACGCATTATTCACAGCTCACCCACTTACTCTAACATAGAGTTCACTGACATTACATTTCCTTCATTGATCAAGTGCCCTCACACAACAAAAGAGAGTAGTTCCACACAATAAAATTTTGAGATAATACATAAATTACCCATCAAATTTGTCTGGAAAAATCATTTACACACCTTAACTTTACTGGCGACCTATGTCTCCCCTATTCTTATTTGGGGTGAAGTTAAGACCACCTTAAATGGTGACGTGGCAAAGAGAGTAGCTTCACTCTTCCAATCTCGCGTGTAAGAGGAAATCTTTTTTACTGTGTGGGTCCCTTTTTCGTTTACTTCTTCTTTTCTTATTTTTTTCTCTTTTTGTTTTCTTTCTCCACCTTTTCTTCTTCCTCTCACAATTGCAAAAATCGTTTTCTTTAACAAAAATATTTTTTTTGTAAAAACATATTTGTAAAAATTGATTTTTTTTTTTTGTAAAAACAGAATTTTGTTTTCAATTTTTAACAAAATATTTTAGTTTTTTAAAAACTAAAAAATATATTTTCAACAAATTATCTTCGCTTTTGAAAAAGTTTTTTTTCTTCATTTTTTCAGTTTTTTAAAGATTTTTTTTTTGCAAAAACTGGAAAAACAAACTTGTAAAAACTATTTTTATTTTGTAAAAACAGAAAAAGTCGTTTTTTAACAAAATATCTTTGTTTTTTAAAAACTGAAAAAATTATTTTCAACAAAATATTTTTTTTTGAAAAATATTATTTTTATTTTTTCAGTTTTTTAAAAGAATTTTATTTTGTAAAAACTAGAAAAACAGATTTGTAAAAACTATTTTTTTTGTTGAAAAAACTGAATTTTTTTTTAACAAAATATATTTATTTTTTAAAAAATGAAAAAATTATTTTCAACAAAATATTTTCGTTTTTGAAAAATATTATTTTTATTTTTTCAGTTTTTTAAAAGAATTTTATTTTGTAAAAACTGGAAAAATAAATTTGTAAAAATTAATTTTTTTTAAAAAAACTGAAAAAATCATTTTTAACAAAATATCTTTGTTTTTTAAAAACAGAAAAAATTATTTTCAACAAAATATTTTCGTTTTTGAAAGATATTATTTTTATTTTTTCAGTTTTTTAAAAGAATTTTATTTTGTAAAAACTGGAAAAATAAAATTGTAAAAACTATTTTTTTTTTGGAAAAACTGAAAAAAAAATCGTTTTTATCAAAACATCTTTATTTTTTAAAAAACTGAAAAAATTATTTTCAACAAAATATTTTCGTTTTTGAAAAATATTTTTTTTATTTTTTTAGTTTTTTAAAAGAATTTTATTTTGTAAAAGCTGGAAAAATAAATTTGTAAAAACTAATTTTTTTTTGTTGTAAAAACAGAAGAAAAAAAATCGTTTTTGAGCAGATATTGATACGTGGCGCGCGTGTACTACACATCCCACCGCAAGACTGACTAAGTGTTACCAATGGGGTATTAAATTTACCCCAAACAAGAATAGGGGGGACATAGGTCGCCCGTAATGTTAAGGTGTGTAAATGATTTTTCCGGACAAGTTTGATAGATAATTTATGCATTATCTCTAAAATTTAAGAACACACAGGAACTTAAGATAGAATTCACTCACTCTCAGAAATAACATTCATGTGCCACAAAAGATGCACCATAGGCTTGCCCGTAGTGTACTACTCTACTAATCGAGCTCCTTCAGTCTAGGATCAAGTATGACTTTATTTGCTTGTAATTTAGGTTGCGGGACGAGTATGATATATTTAGATATAAGAGTGACTACACCTCCCTAAGCACTTTAATACATATTCATTGACATTCAAACCCCATATTTATGTCAAATCAAACTCCACCTCCACATTAATATTACTACCCCATACTTCTTTAAGCACAATTACATCAAGAGTCACCACTTGTTAAGGATTTTTTTTCAAGTGACTCTTATTAGTTCTACTCAAAAGCCAAACTAACCACCCACACTTTAACTTTTACACAGTGTATAACAATTCAAGTGCTTATGAGAGGTTAAAAGGTTCAAATAGATAATCCATTCAAACAATTTGGTAAGACTTATAATGTGGTTGCCAAAAAAATAGGATTAGAGGCTCAAATGAGTTAACTACGATACATAATAATTAGGCGGATAAAATATACATATCTGGCTCAACAAAGCAATGCCTATATCACTTCCTAGACTTAATAAAATTATTATTTCGCTTTACAAACACACGGAGCAAGTTCTAGGCATCAAATGCAATACACAGAATAACACACAAACCTCACACATATAACACTTAACTCACTCAGGATTGGATTCATCAAGATACTCTAGTCAAAGCAGTTAAGCAAATTTTAAATCATACAATTTAAGGTACTCATACAAGAGTCAAAAACTTAGCCTCAGCGTCACAACCAAAGTACTCACTATTCTCAAGGCATAACAAAGTCAAGAGATATTATTTCAATTCAAAACACAACACAATATCTCCATTCCTAACCAAAAAAAAAACTAACTACACCCGGTTCAAATAAAACCCTTGGAAAAGAACCGCGACATAAAGAAAAACTAAGAGGGAATTGCTACACCACCTAACAAAAGAAACTAACACAACTAAAATAGCATGGGAAGTCACCCAGACGATCTCCTCACCCCACACTTAAAATTGTGTATTGTTCCCAATGCACACCATACTAATAAGAGGATAAAAGAAACTCCCCGGTAGGCCAAAGGCCAAAGCACTAGCAGTTCATGAGGTACTCAGAGTTCTCCTAAGCTTGGTCCTTCGTGCGGGTACCTCACACTTAATTCCAATCAATGGTTTGTTGTTGCATCCTTCCATGGCTTTGCGTTCCATGTTCCTAAAAATAAAAAATCGACACTACAAGAATAATACAAAAAAAAAAAAACTAAATTAAAATAAAATAAAATTGGATTGCCTCCCAACAAGCGCTTGATTTAAAGTCGCGGCACGACGTGAATTACTTTTTGCCTCCACCTCGAACTTATGAATTGAACCCTGAGTTTTGATTCAAGCTTATGATTATGGTCATGGGGCGGTGGAACGAATCTAATTGGCCCAAGCAACTATTGTATTATTTTACACTTCTTGGCTTTTAGATGAGGTATGTAGTCCTATTTTTCTAGCAAGAAGAATTCCAGAATATATGCACCTTGTTCCTCATTCCTTGACTCTTCAATTGGTTCAGATGACTCTATTTCTATATCATCATCCAAACATAGTGTGGAAAAATACTTGGAGTGTGGACCAATGTACTCAAATACATGAACTTCAGGACTTTCAACATCCTCAACATCAATGATACTAGAGTCAACAAAATTTATATCCTCAACGCCCTTAGATGACTCTAGGCTCATTTCTTCAACATCGACATCCTCAAAATCTAGTTCAATTGATTGTTGGTGTTCTACTCTGACCTCCTCTTCTAGATCATCCTCGTATTTTTTTAAATCCTCCATTATAATGTCAATTTCTGCAGCCAATTCATTTTCTTCTTGGCTATTATCCACAATGTAAGCTTGTTGAACTTTACAAGGTTCAATGTGAGTAGTTGTCTCTTGCCTTTCGATCTACAACTGTATTTTATCATATTATTCCATAAGGCACTTTAGCGTATCCTCGATCTCTTTCAGGTCTTCATACCTGAGTTCTTCATTCCTATTAACTTCACAATAAAAAGAAGAACCATCAAAGTAAGGGGTTGTGGGGAGATAAGAAATATAAGCACAACTATGAATGTGACCATCTTGACCACCACACATATCACACGCATTCCACATATAAGATTGAGTTGGTGCACATAACTCGCTCTCGAGAATATTTTGATAATTTTGTCCTGGGTGGTTTCCTCCATAGTACGCATAACGAGGATCAAAAATAGAATTACCAACCTCCAAATTCTCATAATTCCATGATCCCATTTTTTTTCAAATTAACAAATAAAATTAAAATAAAGAAAATAAAATTTTTGTACCAAGTCATATAAAAGAAATTCAATATATTAGTAAAATCAAAGAAAATTGACTACACTTAAGAATTTTGTATTTTCCTCCGACTACAATTGATAATACCGTTAACTCCCCGGTAACGGCGCCAAAATTTGATTACGCTCAACTGTGTCTATTAAAAGACTAAGCGGGCGTTGCAAATATAATTTAAGGTATTATGCAGAGTCGAATCCCACGGGGAATTAACGTATCAACTATTGTTATTAGATCACTAAATTCTCAATAATAAACTTTCTTAAAATTTATGAATAATAGTTGGCGGTATTTTTATACTACTATAGCTAAACAAGAATAATAAACTAAGAATTAACTAACAGGCAGTTGTAAACAATTGAAGTAAAGGTCTAAGGTTATGGTTCCCCCGGTTGTTGATTTCCTTAGTTGTATGTTTCTTATAGCTTTGCCTTAGTTGCCTCTATCAATTATGAACTCTCTAGCTATCATAACTCTCTCTCAAGTAATTATGATAATTTACTAGATGCACTCTCTCAAGTTACGCTAGCTAGATTCGCATTACAATTCACTTAGATCGCACCCGAGGTATCATTATCTCTACTCCAACCTCTAAACCCTCGGTTATGACTCTCGCCTATACTGCGAGAATGATGTTGTTCAAACAATTACCTAAATATGCACTCTCTCTCAAGTAATTATGATAATTTACTAGATGCACTCTCTCAAGTTACGCTAGCTAGATTCGCATTACAATTCACTTAGATCGCACCCGAGGTATCATTATCTCTACTCCAACCTCTAAACCCTCGGTTATGACTCTCGCCTATACTGCGAGAATGATGTTGTTCAAACAATTACCTAAATATGCACTCTCTCTCAAGTAGATATGTAATAAATAGGAATGGCTAATTGAGGATCCTTTCAACTAACCAAAATCAAAACGTAATTGAACAAATAGAGATTAACAACCAACTCAAAACTATATTAATATAACAACAAGTTCATCCACAACGGGTTTAACCAAAACCTTAGATTAAAAGAGTTAGCTACTCATAAGAATGATAAAAACTACAAAAGAATTCATGAACAATGGTAAAAAATTACCATAGAAGGAGATATGGATTGATGCCCAATTGCTTCCTCTCCTTGTGCTCCTCTCCAGCTCTCCAAAGCTACACACTCTTATTGTGGGCGAGATAAACTCTTTTTAGATTGAGGGGATTGATCTTAAACTTCCAAAAGTACCCTTCAGATCTGTTTTTCCGTCTAGACTAGCGTGGTCGCGCTACTGGACGCGCTAGTGACCGCGCTAGTGCCCTAACATTCTGCCTTGGCCGCGCTATTGACGCACACTTTTCACCCTGTTACTTTTGAAATTTGGAAAGACGTAAAACATGAAAGTTGTAGCACTTTGAGTTATCTTTCCACTCATATATTGTGGATCCCAAATGGAGTTCTGAGAAAAATGTGATGTCTATTTTACTAGACAGTGTGCAATATGCCTCCTCGAGCCTTCGTTCGTTCTTAATTATCAAATTTGACCCCCGAACCCGATCCCGGCTTAATTCCTTGAGCTTTTACTCAGACTTCAAAGCTCAAAATTACTTAATTTTATTCTATAACATCTATATAGCTTGGAATCGCTCCTACAAGATATAAAACACACAATTAGTGAAAAATACTAGCGATTAAAGCTCAAACTCAATTAACGTGCAGTAAACTCGAGTGTAATAAGCGACTAAAATACGTAATTATAGCCTATCATCAGTCGCCTCCTACCCTTAAGCCATAAAATAAGCTTTGTATTATTTCTCTCTCTCATATCCCCTCAAATTTCTCCTATCCCCTACCTTATATATATTCTCCCTCTCTCTCTACACCCCGATGTTTTCTCCTCCGCCGGAATATGCAACACCAAGCCCGTGATTTGATCAGTTTCAAATTCATACAAGATATATGATCACGCCCAACTCTAGTCCTAAAAAGGATAAGTGGTCGCTGCAAATATAATCCGGTCTAAAAGTCCGAAGTCGAATCCCCCAGAGAACTAAGGCTTAGCTATATCTGTTTAATATCACTAAAAGACAAGTTTGAACAATTTTCTAAATTATAAAGATTGAGATTTATATTTCTAACTAATTAACTAGCAAATACTAAAAACCGTAAAATTATCAATTAACGAGACAAACGGTTGGAGACTAAATTAAAGAGGTCTAGAGTTATGATTTTCCCAATTGTCGGAATCCTTCTAGCTATGTTCCCTACAATTTTTGCCAATGTATTCTCTACTGATCGTGAGCACTTTTGGTGCCTAATTCTCTCTCGAGCAACTACAACAATTTACTAGACATATTTTCTCGAACTACGCTAGTTGGCTTTATCTAACCGCTCATTATGACCACGTCAAGGCTTTGTTATTTCTAAACCTACCTTTAAACCCGTTATATTGATTTCTCACATACATTAGGAGTGACGTTGTTCAAAAACCACCTAAATATGTATCCTTTCTCAAGAAACACATAATAAATAGGCACAGTCAATCGATGTCCATTCAATCAACAACAATAAACACGTAGTTGAACAAGTAGAGAAATTCAACGGCTCAATTATATAAAAACACAACAAGTATTTTTCCTACAAAATGTTCGATCAAAACCTAGAAAATGAATTAGCTATTCATAATAGTATGCAAAAATACAAAACTATAATTCATAACCAATAATGGAAATAGGAATAAGGAAGTGAAAAACTCGTAGAAGAATTCTCCGCCTTGCTCCCATTGTGTTCTTGACTCCATAGGTCGAATCCCCGGTCTCCTTAGCCTCCTTAGGTCTAAATTATGTTAAAAATGTGTCCAACCTCTTAAAATACTATTTTTCCATATATATACCAAGTAGGGTCGGGCCCAAATAATTATACCTTCTCCTACGCGAAAAAGGATAATTTTTTCAGGTCTGGACGCTGCAGTCGCGGTCCGGGCGCGGTATTTACCCAGTGTACGCATTTGTTACCTTGTTCCGTTTAGAATTTGGAAAAACATAGAACATGAAAGTTGTAGCCCTTTGAGTTAGGTTTCCAACCATTTATTGTAGAGCATAAATGGAGTTCTGAGCAAAAAGTTATTTGCATTTTACTAGATAGTGCGCAATGTGCCTACTCGATTCTTCATTTTGTTACTCTATCATCCGTTGATCCCCGAATACGATCCTGGCTTAATTCCTTGAGCTTTTACTAGACTTCAAAGCTCCTAATCACTTGAATTCATTCCATAACATCTACATAGTTCGGAATCACTCCTACAAGGCATAAAACACACAATTAGTGCAAAACACTAATGATTAAAACGCAAACTCAACTAAAGTGCAGTAAACTTGGGTGTAATAGGCGACTAAAATACGTAATCATAGCCTATCATCAATATATTAATTTGTCTGCGTCTGAAAGATGAAACTCCCACTTAGACTGTTTTGTATAATCCCCTACTCATGCCCGATAATTCTTGCCAAGCATGAAAACTCCCACTTAGACCGTTTTGTATAATCCCCTATCGATGCCTGATAACTCTTGCCAAGCATAAAATATTTTTCACCGGATGAGCCATTCTATAGGAGTCCTTTTTGCCTAGAATCCAGTGAACAACAATTCCTAAGGATCATTTTGTGAATTTGTACTTCAATATATTTCGTTGTATTTTATGTATTTCATTGTATTTATTGTCTTTTCTTCATTGTATTTCAATATATCCCGTTGTATTCTATATATTTCATTGTATTCACTGTCTTGCTATATTTCATGAATGTATTCATATATATTTTTTAATTAATATAATTTATGTATTCAGATGTATTATATAATTTCTCTGAAAATTACTATGTTTTGGGGGTATTTTTCGATTGAGAATCTTTTTTATAACTGGACATATAAAATTTATGTGTTATAATTGAGTTTGTTAAGTTATATTATGAGTCTATTATGTTAATTGATTCACTTTTCGTTTAAAAACACTGTAATCCCCTGTTTCATGTCGTGAATACAGTCGAATACAATAATCTGTCTAGCTGTAATCCCATGTTTCACGCAATGAATACAATCGAGTACAAAAATCTGTCTAGCTGTAATCCCCTATTTTACGCCTAAAAATGCTATTGTATTCATGAATACAATAGCTTAAATACATCGAATACACTCTAAAAAATCTGAAAAACATAGCTATAGAAAGTAATATAATAAATGATAGTTACAACTAGCTAATAACCACTAAAACATAGTGGTTTCTGAAAGTTTCTCAAAATGCAAACTTGAAAAGGATGAAACCGTAGAAGACAAAATTTATTCTATATGAATTGTCATTATTATTTTTATTTTGTTTTGCTTTCAATCCAACAAATGACAAATTTTTATTTTATTATATAATTAGTTGTGAGTTTCTCCTAGGCTTACAAGTAGTACTAGTTGATCCACATGCAATCCGCATTAAATTTGACCCTTGTTCTGTTAAAGTAATAGTATTGTTTTAAGCAATGTAACTATGCAATTAACATTTGAATCTCAAGTTAGATGTGCTATAGGTGTTCAGTACACTACTTGCATACAAGAGTTGTTCCCAACATTAATATAGTATTTGCCTTATAAAGGGGGAAAAAACGGTGCTTTTATTTCATGTTTGAGATCCTAGATTGTTGCATACTAGCTTCCTCCAAAAAAAACTTAGGAAATACATAAAGGCGGATCTAGGATTTCCTAGAACATGGTTGCACCACCGAAAAAGTAAGAAAAAAGAAGCACTACATGAGAATCAATTGATGTTCCTTTGGATAAAGGATTCAAGTAGGTGCATCATTCAACCTTTTTGGAATATGGGGCCAACCGATAATATTAGATCAATTTTATAAAATATATACATAAATACTTAGTTTGATGAAAAGACCATGGGTTCACGTGTACCGCAAAAACAGCCTAAATCCACCCCTGGAAATACACCCTTCAGTTTAGTGTACAGTAATGTTTAATAGAGAATATCTCTTCTAAATAAACCAAAACACATTTCCTTACAAGTTTACTTAAGAATGATTTGCTCAATTTTTCTCTAAATCTTCTTCAACCTTTTCCATAACTTCCTCTACTGCTTCTCCATATTAATGTATCTGTCTGTACAATTGCCATTACACGTGAATCTTCAATAAGTGTAAAGTGAAAAGGGGGAGAGATTATCAGAGTCAGAAACTCACGATATTCACATACTTCAAGCTGACGACAATTATACAAAACGTTTCCCTGATTATCATAGATGTAGGTTATCTAATGAATTTCACTCTTGGCATGAATTAAGAAATACTAAATAATATGTGCAATGGTTCTTATATACCCTTTTACTGAACCTATATTTCAAAACAAAAGGCCCTAACATGATAATCACATGTACCAGACTTCACGAACTATTCAATTTCCTCATGTTGAATTCAACGATATAGTAGTTATGCACAAAATAATCATATAATTTAAAATAGTTTTTCAGAAGTCAAACATACAATGGATGTTGAAGATTCATTCAAACGACCTCTAATTCTGTCAAAGGCATAAACTTTAAGCATGTCGCTTCCGGAACTCTCTAATTGCTCTTTCTGGATCTGCTCAGCAAAAGTCACAAGGGAAGGAATACATCCATGCAACTCAATTTGTTGTAGTGTCACACTATCTGTGAATCCTCGAGGAATCTCTGTTAAGTACCTGCAATTTCTGATAATTACGCGCTCAAGGCATGGAAAATAATCTTCAGCGGCTATCCAGTAAACAAGATTCAACTCCTCAAGGAGCAAGAATTTTAGTTCAGGAAATCCCATCTCCGTTACTTCCCATGCTGTTGTTAAACGAAAGGCTCCGTTCTTCAATTGGAGCACGTTGAGTTTGGGCAACATGCTAATGGTTGTCATGTCCTTCCACATCAATCCAGTGCCGTTAAGTGTCAGCTTTTTGAGATTTGGTGGGAAAGAATCCAGACGTGGAAGCCTTACGAAACGAGACATGTAAGATTTAATACTTAGCTCCTCGAGCTCATGTAAATATATTAAATTATCTAGGCATCTGGACTTACCATCATATTCATCTATTCCGCCAAAAATCCCCAATTTTTTCACTTTCTTAATCCCTTCAAATATTTCTTTTGTGCAACAACAAGGACTCAACCCATAAACACTTTGCAAGTTTTCCAAAACCCGATACTTAACTTCATTAGCTGATACCTTTGGAGGAGAATTCAAATATATCTTCGAAGAGTGGAGATGCCTCAATTGAGACATTTTCCAAATTTCATTTGATAAATATATAGTATATGGAGAATATTGAGGGAAAACAAAGGTCTGTAAATTCCAAAGTTTAGAAATTGGTAGATCTTTAGGAATCGTACGAACTGTCATAGCCAAATACCTTAAAGAAACTAGGTGTACTATTTCTCTAGGTAAATTGTCGAAGCCCACTTTTTCCAAGTCCAATACTCTAAGAAGTTTGAAATGGTTTAGTCTTAATATAAGATCATCTATGCTTATGCTGAAAGAAATATGAAGAGAACGCGTTTTGCAATGAGTAAGATCATCAAAATGAAAGGAAGAAGAAAAACCTCGCATTGAATGAAGTGAAACCCACCGACAACCTTTAGGGAAAACTGTTCGGTGTCCTTTAGAAATTGGGGGATTAACAACAAACAAGAGATTCTCCTTTTCAGCTTCTCTCAAGCATAAATCATGGAGAAGATCATGAATCCTGCATGTTTTGGTTTTTCCATCCAAACTTCGCTTGCTAACAACAACTAGACTCTTATCGATAAGATCATGTAAAAGACTAGAGCCCAATTTCTCCAGCTCCTCGAGCCCCTTTAGCTCTAAGAGTCCTTCTGCAACCCATAATCTAATCAACTTTTTCACAGAAATTTCATTAGCTTTTGGGAAAGCTCCAAAGTACAAAAAGCAAGCTTTCAAATTCGAAGGAAGATAATTGTAGCTCAAAGCGAGCACTCGTGAGCAACGCTCATAATCATCAAGGTTTACTAAAGAGCTAACACTTTGAGCTACTTCCCTCCACGCGTCCAGTGTCCTCTTGCTAGAGAGAGTCCCTGCAACCACAGAAATTATTAGTGGTAATCCTTGGCAATTTTCTACGACTACCCTTGCAACATTCTCAACTTCAGTTGGACAACCTTTTATGCCAAATGCCTTTTGGCAAAATAAATGCCAACTTTCATTTGGCGTCAGGAGACGCATTGGAAAAGGATCGTTAGGAAAGCTAGCATATTGAGCAACATTCATGTCTCGAGTAGTCAACAGTATACGACTTCTGTTACTATTATCTGGAAACCATAGTTTAATCTCATCCCAGGCTTCCGTGCTCCATATATTATCCACGACAATCAAATACCTCCTACCCTTTAAACTTTTTTGCAAGCGATCTGCAAGGGCATCATCAGTTTTCTGCAAGTCATCTTCTAATTCTCCATCGCTCTTCTGCAAGCGATTTGGTAGTTCTCCATCGCTCTTCTGCAAGCGATGGTAGTTCTCCATCGCTTTTCGTATCAGCCTCTTCATTCATCCCAACATCTTGAAGGAGGGATAGAAGCATCTTTCTTATATTGTAGTCCTTGGACACAACAATCCATCCACGAACATCAAAGAAGCTCACAATTGAAGGATCAGAAAATATTCTTTTGGCAAAAGTTGACTTACCAATGCCGCCCATACCAAAAATAGAGATGACTTCCAGTTGAGATGAGTGTCCCCTAAGTTGACCCAGAATGTGCTCTTGTTCAGTGTTGTACCCCACCATGTCGTTCTCAAGGGTTGAAACATGTGGTCGTGGTGAAGTAGAACCACTTACAGCTTGCAAATTGTGATTCTCCCTCAGCTTCATGAGCTCTTTGTTCACAGAATCAATGTCTTTTATAGCTCGCTGCAATATCATAAGAAGCCTCCGATGGGCATTTGCTGGAAGGTGGAAGACTCGTTGCAACATATTAAGAAGCGTCTTTTGGGTCTCTCTTAGAATGTGTGATTCAACTTCATCTTCTACTTTATGTGCTACATCTTTGACCTGTTTTAGCAAATCCTTCATTGGTTCATCATCAGAATTAGTGTCAAGAAACTCTAGTAAAGAGCCAACCTTGTCGTAGAGTAATTTCAAGTGTTCTTTGTGACCCTCCTGAAGGTCTGATTGTGAAATAAGGTGTATCGTTCCCATTAGAGACATTACAGCAGCATAAGCAGCCATCTCTCTTGCTACTTCTGCAAAGAACTTTCAAGATTTGTGAATGAAGAAATTTGCAGAATAGTTGGCACTCAAAAATGATAGACAAGTTTGAGTACTACTGCTAAGTATATCAAGTGGTGCACATTAATTTGTTGAATACTTCCTGATAATTTTGTTGAAGTCAACAGTCAACTATTGCACACTGGAAACAATAAAGTTTGATATATAGTAGGGAATACTACTATATCACAATCAAAACAAATTGTTGATTTTTTAATGAAATTTCCTAGATATGGACAGTCACTCTTTCTTCGTTTTCATTTTTTACTTATCTTAAAAGCTGAATTTAAATACCAAGGTCTTAAATTTAAATACCAAATATGAAGCTATCTGCAATAATCATTGGCACATTGTGGACATGGAAAAAGAGAATAACAGATCAAAACAAAAATAGGAAGAAGCAAAGATGCTACACATATAGGTTTATCACATATTTTCTGATAAATTTCCATTTGTTCAATAATTTTCTCCATAAAAGAAAAATGGGTGTTCACACCCCACACCTTCTTTTACTTCACGAACAACTTGTTTGGATGGTTGTTACTTTAAATACAATGTTTATTTTGATTGTTACTTAAATTTTATATCGTGTCGTTAAATTCATCGTTTCGTAACGACGAAAAGTGCTACTTTATGAAATGACGGATTTGGTGAGGTAATGTCTTTTCCTTGCTTTCTTTTTTTCTCATCTTGCCCTTCCTTATTATTAAATAATTATATTTTATCATTTACTCTACTTTTTATACAGTATAATAATTCTAATCCGTATCCTGTTTTTTCTTAGTAATGATGCAAGTTTATTTTTATATTGTTGGTGCATGATATAATGAAAAGATGCAAACGAAACAAATGTTGTACTCATCAAATAATACAATATAATGCAATACAATACAATACGATACATTATGAAACGACATGTAACAACAACCCAAAAAAGTTGTAAAGAGTAGTTAAATTAAAAGATATGACACCGTTTTGTAGGAGATAACTACATCTCCTCCGTCGAGTCACCGGCAAAAGTTTTACCACAGGCAAGAAGTCCGGTCACCGGTGCCGTCCTCGACCTTCAAAATAACTCCGAACTGCTGCTCCCCGAGCTCTGTCTGTGAAACAACATGGATTTCCCCAATAACCTACTCTCCAATTCTTCTCTTCGTTACCTCTCCGCTGATTCTCAGAGATAAAACAACAGTTGTTCTGTAAAATTTCTTTTTTCTTCTTTCTAGTTCATAGAAAACAAAGATTTGGACCACTCATAACTTCTGTGTCACTGTGTCTTAACAGAAAAAGCATGCGATGTTGCGCATTGGTTCAATCGTAGTAAGTGGAAACGGTAAGCTCTTACCAGATTCTCCCTATACAAATGGCCATTAGAAGTGAGTCTCGAGTAAGTGTAAAGTAAAAAAGCATGCGAGAGTATCAGAGTTGAAAACTCACTATAACACACATACAATTACTTTAACGATATTTAACATTTCTAACTTCACATCAAACAATACCAAAACCACGAATCGCACATCAATTCAAGCTTAATAAACTAGGGAACTTCCAACTTCCAAAACTATTTCCGAATCATATAAAACCAATTCTGGATGAGCTCAAATATTGCACACAAGTCATAATGAACGACTTAGTTTTACCTATCTTATTACAATCAAAGAATATACTATAGTAGTTATGCACAGAAAATTTTGCATCACAGTCAATACTAAACTACTAAATTATTTTACATACCTCCAATTGTGTCAAAGGCATATACTTTAAGCATGTTGTTTCCCAAATCCTCATGATTTTCTTGAATCTTCTTAGCAAAAGTCACAAGGGAAGGAGAACATCCCCATAACTCAATTCGCTGCAGTGTCCCACTATCT
>MU734892.1:3944-45611 GCA_026770625.1 Nicotiana glauca
AAGGCTGTTTTTACATCCATTTGATGGATTTGAAGATCATACAAGGAGGCTAACGCTATTAGCATCCGAATGGATGTAATTCTTGTTATCGGCGAGTATGTGTCAAAATAGTCAAGACCTTCTCGCTGTCTAAATCCTTTGACAACAAGTCTTGCTTTGTATTTGTCAATAGTTCCATTGTCTTTCATTTTCTTCTTGAAAATCCATTTAGAACCCAATGTTTTGTTACCTGGAGGAAGGTCAACCAATTCCCATGTATGGTTGCTTAATATGGATTCTATTTTACTATTGACAGCTGCTTTCTAATATTGTACTTCTGAGGAAGACATTGCTTCCTTGAAGGTTCGAGGCTCATTTTCTAGCAGGAAAGTCAGAAAATCTGGACCGAATGAAGTAGATGTCCGTTGACGTTTACTTCTTCTCGAATTTTCCTCATTAGGCATACCATGTTATTTCCTCCCGAGGTCGTTTTGACTTTTGGTAGGTCACTTCACTTTCCTTTTTATACGGATCAGTAGTTTCAAAGAATTCAGCATTATCTGATTCTATTATCGTATTAACGTGAATCTCTATGAACCAGAAAACGATATGCCTTGCTATTGGTTGCATATCCAATAAATACACAATCAACCGTTTTTGGACCTATCTTAACCCTTTTAGGTTTATGAACTTGTACCTTAGCTAAACACCCCCACACTTTGAAGTATTTCAAGCTGGGTTTTCTTCCTTTCCAGTTTTCATAGGGAATGGATTGTGTTTTACTATGAGGCACACGGTTGATTATTCGGTTAGCTGTAAGTATAGCTTCCCCCCATAAGTTCTGTGGTAAACCAGAACTTATCAACAACGCATTCATCATCTCTTTCAACGTCGATTCTTTCTCTCCACAATTCCATTAGATTGTGGAGAGCAAGGGGCAGTTGTTTGGTGAATAATACCATTTTCCAAACATACTTCTTCAAAAGGAGATTCATATTCTCCACCCCTATCACTTCTTATCACTTTGATCTTTTTGATTAGTTGTGTTTCAACTTCACACTTGTATTGCTTGAAAGCATCAATTGCATCATCTTTACTATTAAGTAAATAAACATAGCAATATCTTGTGCTATCGTCAATAAAAGTAATAAAATACTTTTTCCCACCGCGAGATGGAGCTGACTTCATGTCGCAAATATCTACGTGAATTAAGTCTAAAGGACTTGAATTCCTTTCAACGGACTTATAAGGATGCTTAGTACTTTGATTCCACACATATTTGACATTTGGAATTAGTGCAATCAAATTTTGGCAATACTTCTAAATTTATCATTTTTCGCAATGCTTTGAAGTTGACGTGACCTAAGCGTGAATGCCATAAAGTGTTTGACTCAAGTAAGTAAGAAGAAGCATTGACTTTATTGATAGGAATTGCTATTACATTTAGCTTAAAAAGGCTCTCATTTAGGTAACCTTTTCCTATATACATATCATTCTTACTTAGTACAACACTATTAGAAACAAAAATACATTTGAACCCATTTTTGACTAGACACAAGATTCTTGCGAATTTCTGGAACATGGAAAACTTGGTTTAGAGTCACTATTTTTCCCGACGTCATCTTCAACGCAATCTTGCCAACTTCTTCAATTTTGGCTGTAGACGAATTTCCCATGAAAATTGTCTCGTCGGGTCCTGCGGGGGCATAAGAAGAAAATAACTCCTTGTTAGCACAAACATGGCGGGTGGCTCCAGAATCTATCCACCATTCTTTAGGATTTCCTACCAAGTTGCATTCAGACAACATGGCACACAAGTCCTCCATTTCTTCAGCATTTTCAACCATGTTAACTTGATTCTTCTTCTTCTTATCATTCTTAGGCGCACGACAATCCACGGCTTTATGCCCAGATTTTCCACAGTTGTGACAATTACCCTTGAACTTTTTCTTGCTTGGGTAATTCTTTGGTCCAGAAGCCTTCTTTCTCTTCTTGTTTTGTGGCGCCTCCTCAACAATGCTAGCCCTTATTATTGTCGAGTTCCCACGTGACTTCTTTTCAGCATTTTTGTTATCTTCTTCTATCCTCAAACGCACAATCAAGTCTTCAAGTGTAATCTCCTTCCGCTTGTGTTTTAGATAGTTCTTAAAATCTTTCCACAACGGAGGTAATTTCTCAATGAAAGCGGCGACTTGAAAGGCCTCATTTATGACCATACCTTCAGCAAGGAGGTCATGCACAATGACTTGTAATTCTTGGACTTGAGTTATGACCGAGCTAGTGTCAATCATCTTGAAATCCAAAACACTTGCAGCCACGAACTTCTTAAGTCCGGCATCCTCAGTCTTGTACTTCTTCTCAAGCGCATTCCATAATGCTTTTGAAGTTTCCATGACGCTATAGACATTGTACAAGCTATCTTCCAAACAACTCAAAATGTAGTTTGCACAAGAAATCAGAATGTTTTCATGCTTCAGTTACAACAAGTCGTTCATCATCTGGAGTACTTTCTGCCAAGACTGGAGGATCCTCCTTGATGAAATGTTGCAAACTCAACGTAGTAAGATAGAAGAGCATCTTCATTTGCCAACGTTTGAAGTCAATACCGGAAAATTTTCCGGGTTTTTCTGCTGGTGCCATAGCATGAGCAGGAGTAGAACGGCTTGACGAGGCAGCAACACTCGTAACAGTAGCACCCGTTCCCGCAATATTTCCATTAGTTTGGTTTTCATTCATCATGTTTCTGTAGAGTTGGAAACAAAACAGAACTTTTTAAATTAGTGAAGGTTTGATATCTTCAAACTAAATACAAAACCAAACAGACAACACGTAACAATGGTGAAGTTTTTATATACTTCAAACCCGTACGTTTATTATTCCGGCAAGGTTTTTATATACTTTAAACCGGACAGAACAATTATTGGAGTAGAAAGCACCAAGGTTTTAGTCTCCAACGCAGTATAGAAAACAGTTTAGTGTATAATTCAACACAGAAACGTTAGTTTAAAATTCCTTAAGCTTGTGAACGCTACTGTGTTAAAACACAAAATTAGGAAAACTGTTAAAAGAATAAAGAAACTGGAAAAACAGTAAAGATTAAGAAATATTCCAAGTCCACAATTTGCTTGTGCGTCCTTAAGGAATTTTAACCCCCTCACACGTTGCTAAGGTAATGGATTAAATCCTCCCAGGATAAAACGGAATAAACCTTCCTGCAACAGTGGCAATACAAACTGCAGGATACCAACGAACTTAAAGAACAGAGCAAAATCACACTTACGAATTCGAGAGAGAGACTGCGAATTAGAATGCAGTATTTTCAAAAAGAAGGAAGTTCTATAATATTTTTGGTGTGTTAAAAACAAAGCCATGCCTCTGAATTTATAGGCAATTATTGGAAGAGGTGTGATGTCTGTTCTGGAAAAGGTGCCTGTTTAGAAATTTTGCCGCCTGCCGCGGTTACGCCAACACCGCGGCCAAAGTGGCCCTCTGAACCTGTAGAGGGGTTCTGGCACGGTCCTACCGCGGTTACGCCAGGACCGCGACCAGACAATATTTCTGAATCTTCAGCAGTGATCTGGCATTTAATTAATTAAATAAATTTTGTCCAAAAAATAATCTTATCGATCATTTGACAAATCCAATCCAAATTCAAAGCCAAAGCCGAAGCCGAGCCGAGCTAGCGACGACGACGACGCTAGGGTTCATTCTCTTCAACTCCTTTTAAGAGCTTTAAGAAGTGATTCTATATATATACACTCAAATGTAGTTGTCCCTCACCAATGAGGGACAAAGTGCAAGACAAAAGCTCACTTCAAATTTTCATTTTTCCCTCCATTTCCAATTCACACTTTTATACTTTAAAGCCCAATGGCTTAAAAGTCCAACAAGTTTAGTAAACAAAAACGTAAAATAATTCCGAGCCCACTGAATGCACAATGTGTCCTTAAAGAATTTAATCCCCTCACTGTTGCCCAAGGTATACGGATTAATTCCTCCCAGGATAGAACGGAATAACTATTTGGCTTCAAATCACAGAATTTCAGTGAACTTAACAAACGGAGCAAATCACACTTGACACTTATGTTTATTTAGAAAATAATGCAACAATGTAGAAAAAAGAGGGGAGAATATTTCAGATTTTCCTTGTCTGATTTCGTATCTAAAAAATGAGGCCAAGCCTCTAAATTTATAGACAAAGGAAGGATGATATGGAGAGGTGCAATCTAAAATGTGCCTCTTTTATTTTCCATTCACACCCCTTAATAAAAACGCAACATGGCTGTCGTTTATTTGCCACAGTGTGTTCCCCCTTGGTACCTTAAGTTGACCTCTGGCACAAGCAGGTTTATAGGCAGTCTGCAAAATGATGTTATCCTTGAGCTTGAAGAGGAAACCAAAGGATTTCAGCTACATTTTGTTGCTTTAAATTCACATAAATCAGCCAACTATAATCTGACTGAATAAAGATTAGAAATGATGACATTTTCCGGGGGTGTACATAGACCTGTATATTCATCGAGCTGGAGGTGTGACAATATGATGATTGAATGTGATAAGATGAGTCTTGTTTTAGACCATCTAGAAACAACTAACTGCATAAGTGGCAGAGAGAGAACCTGGTGAAAACTCATTCAAAAGTACCATGGTACTCGTTAATGCTCCTATCAAGCCTCAAATTCTTTATTTCAGCCGTAGGATCATCATACTCTTGGCCAAGCCTCTCATTTAGGTCCAACACATACTCGTCCCAGGATAAATAAGCCAAATGTTTCCTTCCATGCATAAAAGGTTCATGCCATTGGATTACTTCTCCCCCAAAGTGGACTACTTCCACCTTGACCCTCTCTGCTCCAATGGGTACACCATCAATTTAGAAGAACTGATCCACCTTACAGCTACGTCCTCAAATCAAACCCATCAAAACTCGGGAAATTTTGACCTTTGACAGACTAGTGAAGTAAATGGACTGAAACATTAATCTATTTGCTGGTGTGGCCAAGAAACAGGGTTCTCAGACTCCTAGATGGTCGAAGTGCTGTAGATTCTTCATTCTCTCTTGTGTGTCCATTTTAGCCATGAGCTTTGCAATTGATTGCATATGCTGTAATCCTGATTGATCTTGTTTCCTCTTTAGATCTCCGATTTATTTCTTCATCAACTCCATCTCCTTCATGTCCATGGTCGATCGTGTTTCTGTGAGAATCTTTAAGGCTGGAGCTGACGATTGAATGACTCTGATACCAATTGATACAAGCAAATGAATTAAAATTGGAAAAGTTAACCTCGAGGAAAGAGGAGTTTCGAAAAAGGGTCGAATAGCTCAGGTAAGGGGAAGACTCTAAGAACAATTCAAAAGATGGACAGCTAAAATGGGTGTTATCTTTTTAGATGAGCTCCAAATGGATGATTACAAGTAAATGATACTGTAGAACTAAGCTGGAAAGTGGCCAACTCACTAACCAAATTTCCTGCCAAAATTGAATTTGGAAACTAACACCCAATTGGTGGCTATTAGTGCTGATTACATCTCAATTTTCCATTATTAATGTGGATTTGGTGCTTTGTGTCATGCTGCAGGTTGTCATCTACCACAAAGCTTTTCCTATGCCAGCATTATCATTTAAATTTAATAGCACAGATCCGCTTTCTGGTGATGAAGTGGACGACAGTGCACAGTTCATCTCATCCGTGTGTTGGCGTGGTCAGTCCTCTACCTTAGTTGCTGCAAATTCTATGGGAAATATCAAGCTATTGGAGATGGTCTAATGTAGTTCAAGTCCCTTAAGTCTTGACCGTTACTTTAAGAAGAGGAAAGGTGTGAAGGGGAAGAGTTCGGCACAGGTAAATGCGGGGGTTGCACCAAGATATGTTGTAGCTTATATAAACTAGATACAATACTATGGTAACAAGTTGCCATCAAGAAACAAATATTTTTGCAGTTAGTTCATAGCGGAAGCAACTCTCTGGAAGTATGAGATTGTCTCATGGTGGAAAGTGTTGTAAATAAATATTGGTTTTGGAGAGGAGTGAAGAGTTGCAAGTGTTAGTTCTGTTTGAATATTCTATAATTTTGAAGTTCTTAAGAAATTCTCTGCAATGTTAGATGTTGGCCTGATGATGTCTTAGCGCATTCATTTTCCAGCATATTCTGTTTAAGATGTTTATGCTGTTCATGACCAAGCCAATTGGTTTGACATAAAGCATGCACAAATTATAACTACTAAGTTATTTGAAGCACATCTTTTCAATGGGACATTGTTGGCTGGTGAGGTTTGATAATTCTATTCAATTTCATTTCACTTCATTTCTGAAACTGTTTTGGTTGTTTTATTTGCTTTTTGTTATTTTTAGCCAGTTGATGGTAACATTTTCAGTGTTATATTTTAATCTGCTGGCCTGCCGCCTGTTAATTCAGCGTGTCAAGATTGATTGAGAAAGGCAAAGGCAAAGGAGACATGTTTCTTCAAAAAGTCTATTGGTTTATCCAACCTAATATTTGATGTTTCACCATGTGACGCAGTACAATTTTTCTTTATATCTTATGATGGTAGGAAAATTGACTTTTTATTTTTTAAGTAGTGTCTCATAGATAATATGTAACGTGAGGTCTGACGTGGCTATAGTTATATCGCGATTTTATACATGTGGTTGCTTGCTTATATTTTTTGGGCAAGATCTTGCATGTTTTGTCGTTTTTACTTTTTATAATATGTAAGGATAGTTGAGTTATTTTTCCATTATACAATTAGTTTTATTACTTTTGTGCAGTAAATTAGTCAAAGTTAAAAAACCATCCATGGAAACGTTGACACCAAAGTAGTGGCAATAATGCGACTATTTTATGCCAACATTCAAATGTTAATGTGTTGTTCCTACTCGTGTTTTTTTCTTTTTTATCAATTAGCAAGCAGGTATAAAACAACGTCAATTTCTGTTTTTCAATCCCAAGCAAGTTATTTTCACTATATGTATCCTCGTCGTACATGTTATACCATTTAAGCTCGTCTCAATATAATATTATAAAAAAAACTAAATAGGGGTAGAATTACAAGGAAAATCTAATTGCACTGTTTCCGACTAAATTTAGCTGACAAAACTAGTCTACCAATTAGTCTCCTAAGCCTTTGAGCCCCTGGACCTGGTCTAAGTTTTGTTGGATTTCCAACTTTAGAACAAGGAGGATTTCCAGCACACCAACCACCAGGTATGAAACTACCATTGCTCCTGTTAAGTAATTCCATATCAATCTTGTCTAAAACAGGATCATCTTTCTTGAACTTACGCGCAAACGCCGCGCCACTCGCAACCATTTTTGCAGTGTCATTAAGGGAAAGAGTATGTGGATGTTGTTTTGGAGGAACATCCCAAGAAATATAGTGCAAGTCATGGTTAATAACAGTTGAAGAGAAGTCTGGTGCATTGCACACAACAGTCTGAAAGTAGCCTTCTGGAGAGGACACAAAATTTGAATAATATAGAAGTAGGTTTCTAGGAAGATTATCCCATCCCCATATGCAGTATTCCACAAATGCACGTGAAAGGATCATCCATGCTGAACCTGTAATCAAGTTGTAATATGCTTTAGAGATTAAGTTCCATGTACTGATGGTGTAGAAAATACAATTTACACGATAAAAATTGTAAAGGACATATTATCACGTGCTAAACTACACTCATAGTGCAATTAGTTTCATAATTAAGAAAAGAAAAACAATATTACGATTATGATGCACATGACTAGGTGAAAATTCACTTGATGGTGCATTTGCTTCCCAATGGGGTAAAATAGTAACATATCCATTTCTATTTCTACACTAGAGATTGTGAAATTTTGTTCTTTCGGTTACGGTTACGGCAGTAATTTTTTTAGCATAATAAGTTGCTTAGTTTTAGGATGAATTTCAATTTTAAATTTATATTAGATTGTTTAATTAAGTTAGTTGCGATATTTTTCTTTTTGAATTTTAAATTACGCGAATTTTTGTTCCTAATTGTTTTTTTTTTGGCTTCCCACCCGATGTCCGGTACTCATAATGGAGTCCGACTAAATTCGGATTCATTCTGGGAAGTCACACATTGGAGGGTAAAACACTCCCTAACAAAGGCGACTCCATACACAGGGACTCGAACCCAAGACCTTTGATTAAGGATGAAGGAGTACTTACCACTCTACCACAACCTTCTTTGGTTCCTAATTGGCTATTTAAATCTTTGTTATGCTTAATAAAATCATTGAGAGACATTTTCAATCAATACTTTTAAATTTTTTGCTGCTCCATCTGTTAAAAAACCAACAGTGGTATCAAAGCTTCATTGGTCTTGCAAAATCTGTGAGTTCTTCCAAAGAACCATTTTCAAATCTTTTTAACTAATGTCAATTTTTAAACTCATTTTCAAACATGACAAGCATAAGGCTCTCTTTGAATGTCCCACAAACTTTCACTGGCGAAAACTATTGAATTTGTTCAGTAAAAATAAAATCATATCTAAAAACCTATGATTTATTGAATATTGTAATGGAAGAATGATCCTTACGAGCAATCCCTAAAAATCCTATCATTGTCTTAAATCAAATACTTTCAAAAGAGATTTCAAATAAGACAAGGTCACTAAGGGTGTTTTTTGTGCACAAAACTATAAGACGAAAAAGAAAGAAGAAAAGAAGAAAAGAAGAAAAAGAACCGCACTACAAAAATGTGTAATTTCAGTGATGCTCAAAACAATCCTCAAGGACAAACAACAGAAGCAAGAATTGAGGAGAAATAACTTTTTAAATTAGTGCAAGTGAAGAAAAGGAGGAGTGTTGAAAGTTTAATGTTTTAAGTTACTGCATAACTTTTTTAACATAATAAGTTGTTTAGTTTTATGATAAAATTCAATTTTAAATTTCTATTAGATTGTTAAAGTTAGTTGAGATATTTTAGATTTTTTGAATTTTAAATTATGTGATTTTTTTGTTTGTAATTATTGGCTATATAAAGCCTTGTTATGTTTAATAAAATCACTGAGAGACATTTTCAATCAATACTTTTAATCTTTTTACTTACACATCTTTTAAAAAAAAAAACAAAAATTGATAAATCTAACAGATAAATTTAGTAAAACCGAAAAGTGTTCGGGAAACTGAAATTCTGATGCAAACTATCATTGGTTCATCAAACCTAAAAGCTAAATGTGCTCACTTGCATATTTGTATATGCAAACTATCATTGGTTCATTTGGACTTGGAATCACATTTACTAAACATATATTCACTTATCAAAGCTTTATCTATAATTTTAATAACGTAAGATTAAAATAATATTCATGTAACAAAAAAACTCGAAAATCCGAAAAACTCGACAAAACCGAACCAATCCAAACTGATATAATTGGTTTGGTTTGGTTTTGATAAAAAAATCGAACCAACCTAGTCTATGTACGCCCCAATATTAACAACGTCAATAATGCATATACAAATTGTTCAAACTAACCAGTAAAGAGTTTAAAGGCAGTAGGAACACTTCTTCTTGGTGTGACCCAAAATATATCAGACTTTGTGGTCTTATACAGCCCAGGGTCTATAATAATTGGCATTGCCCTTTCATCCCTGCAAATGGTAACATGAAAATTAAAAAGCTGAAACGGTAAAATACAGCAACAAGATCGAGGACAAAGTGAGAAACAGAGAGAGAAGAACTAAGAACATACTCTTTCCAACCTAACTCGCTTGTATGCTCAATGAAATTTAATTCTCGTTTCAAATCGGAAAATGTGTAGAGAAGATCTACAAAAAGAGAAAAAAGGGAAATCAAACATATCTTCTAGCAACGCTAAACAACTTAGGGGTCATTTAGTTGAAAAACTAGTTATCCCGGGATTGTTATTCTACTCTCTCGTAAGGATAAAAATAACATTACAATTCCGGAATAATTAATCGGGGGATTAGTTATATCGTAATCCTTATCTTTCGTACCAAACGAGCCCTTAGTAGACGGGCTGACTTGATTGGTAGAATATCCGTACTTTTTTAGAATATCTGTATTTTCCATGGTATATGTTAGTTGTCCCATGCTGGAAACTCATTAATCTAACTAATTCTGATTTGCATACTAGGCCGTGTAGGCCAATAAGCAAACCCTACTAATATTTGGTCCAGACTAAATCAAATTAGTGCCATTTAGAAATGTGTTGCGCGGACTATCCAAAATGTAGCCGCATTCGTATTGAATCCTTCAAAAATGTACTTTTGTGGGATCCGACACATATCATGCCACATTTTCGAAGAGTCCGAGCAACATAGATTTAGAAATGAACTCTGAGGTGGCCTGAGTAAATCTAGATTCGAACAATATATGCCCATTAAGAGGGGTAAAGAACTTCCTATCAAAAGGTGGACTGATCAATCGGATTTGCATAGTGTAAACCTACTAAAAAGGGTAAAGCATCTCTACTAAGAAGTTCTTCATTTTTAGGGCTCGAAAGTATAAGCCTGCTAAGGGAGGTAAATCCTCCGGATCGAGAGATTCTTCGTTCTCAAGTCGAACTGCACCTGATGAGAGCTCTGATTAAAATAAAAAAATTAAATAAAAGGCAGTCTGTTGTACTAAACTCTAGCTATAAGCGGGATAGAGGGAAGGGCCAGACCACAACGGTCTATTGTATGCAGTCTTACCCTGCATTTCTGCAAGAGTTTGTTTCCACAGCTTCTACCCGTGACCTTATTGGTTACCTGACAACAACTTACCAGTACTTACGCCAAGGCTCTAATTAAATTTTAAAAAAAAAAAAGAAAAAGGAAGGAGAGAGAGCTAAAAGACCATAAAACTGACCATCTTGCGTCACTAGAGGATAATCAGAAGCACTCAGATTAATAAACCAATCCCATTCTTTATGCATCTCAAGTAGAATAGCACAAGCATGAAGAGTATTAGCAACCATAGTTGGTCCCCTATACGTCACCATATTTGCTTTACTAATCATATGCACATTTCCAACTTGGGAAAAAATTGGATCTTTTTCCACTCTTAAAGCAAGTTCCAATCTCTCTTGTACATGTGATTCCAAGTCCAAATGAACAACATAGTAATTCCATGGATGATACAATGCTCTTAGACTTCTCCATAGCTTTTCAAGATCACCTTTTGATCCAGAAATTAAGTAAGCGAATCGCGGGATGGAAGGATTAGCAGGAGGAGATGGAGCTAATTGCTTGATTTTTGCTTCAACAAAATATGAACTAGCTTGATTATTTGTCATAACACAAGATGAGAATACTGAGAAGATTGTGTAAAATGGAAAAATAAGACTAAGGTTGAAGGAGATCCCTAGAAGGAAAATACACACAAGTAGGTTTATAACTAGAGGATTTGCACATGTATTCTTCTCCATGTTCAAAGACCCCGTTGTTCAAAACGAATTAAATCAGATGGTTCTATTTCTCAATCTTTCCAATTTGCTCATGTGAAACCAAGGTCGAAAAAATTGAAAAATCAGTCATTCACAACCACTAACAAAAGATTCCTCGTTCTTTATTATTACCAAGAATTTTCCGATTTCTACAAAGTTGTTGGATCAAAACTTATAGCACAAAATTCAGTCTCAAAACTACTAGGTTATAACTACAAGATATACACTTTGTAGTCTGTATCCTATGTTTTGTGACAGTATTTTATAGGATATTGTTTTAAGATATTCATTTGATAATAACACCTTATTTGGATTGTTATTACATGTCATTAATTTCATAAGGTATCGTATTATATTGTACTGCATTATATTATATTATTAAATAAATACAACGTTTGGATAAATGGTATTGTTTGTCATTATTTCATGATGTCACGTCCCAATAATATGAAGAATAAACTTACAATTTTACTAAGAAAAAATAGGATACGGACTAGATTTATTATATAAAAAAAAGTAGGGTAAAGGATGAAATATGATTATTTAATAATAAGGAAGGGTAAGATGAGAGAAAAAGCAAGGCAGCGATGCCACCATACCAAATCCGTCATTTCATAAAGGAAAAAATTTCATAGTTATGTAATAATGAATTTAACGATACGATACAATAAAATTAATTAACAATCAAAACAAATATTATATTTAAAGTAATAATAAAATATAATATAATAGGTAACAATCATCCAAACAAGCTATGAAGCATAATTTCTGTCTCGCGTGATCATTAATTACCGAGACATGTATTATATAATAGAAAAGTCAATTTCGCAAAAGAAATATCAAATGATGAAATTTAAGTTTTGAACAAACAAATGAATTTGCAAGTGTTAAATTTTTTAATAAATGGCCTTTAAAGTTGTACTGTATAATACTATTATTAAATTAGTGTTAACGTTTTCTATAAAAGACAAACAAAAAAGTGCGTTGGAGATATCGAAATAAAGAGAATTTTAGGATCAAGGAAAGCAAATATATGGCAAACGGCATTTTACCCTGCATCAGCTGATATCTATGTACTCTTCGATTGAAATCAGTCAGAATAAAGACACAAAGGAAATACTATGCTTTCTCTAGGTTGACCTCAAGACGGCAATTGTCTGGTCAAAATCTTAATAACTTTGAATTATTGAAGAAAAATATGCAAGTATGCAACAAGTATAAAAGGTTTATGTTTGACAGATGGAAGCAAAATTTACTTGCTTATATATACTTTAAGAATGATTTAAGTACTTGATTCTACAATCTTAATCTGCACTGCACTTGGCAGCAAAGTGTATAAGACAATCAAAGACTTAAAGTGTTCCGCCAAATGGCATCTTCGTAGCACATCTATTAGTAAAACAAAAAGATATACTTAAAAATTAATTATCAAATTTGAAATTGTTAAGAATAATTAATTTAGAGAAAATGCATAAAGACCCCATTCAACTTGTCTGGAAAATTATTTAAACACCTAAACTTTACGGGTGTCCTAACACCTCACTATTGTTAAAACAATTGTATTTATTTACTCCCTCCTAAGCCCTGGCCAACCGCGCGTCTTAGACAGCCGAATTGAGCGCATCCTTGCTCTCTTTAATTGTTGAAAACACCCCAAAAAAAAAATAGAAAGTTAAATTTTTAACGTTAATATAACCCTCAACCAATGGTAAAATCCCTTCTTCCCCAATATTTTACCAAACCCTATAGAAGAACCCTAATTTCTTCCTCTTCTAAATTCTGTCGAAATTGCATCAAATTGCCTTTTGAAGTTTTGATCTTTGAAAACAAAGGTAATCTTTCTCCTTCTTAAGAACCCTAATTTCTTTCTTTTATTCTTGTTATGTCTTTCTCCTAAAATTCAATTATCTGATCTTTGAAAGCAAAGACAAATTATCTAACTTTGATATTATTTGTTTGTGTTGTAGTTGTTGCAATGCCTTCAAAAGGCTTGAATTTGACAAGACTTTGCACATAAGAGGAAGAAAATGAGTCGAGTGGAGTAATTCGATGCAACCATGGCTATGTGCTGCCGTTGTTAACAACTTGGACCCCTCGGAACCCAGGAAGAAGATATTGGGTTTGTCCATACTATAGGTAAATGATAGTGAAAATTCTTTCAATAATTGAGTTGTGACAAAAATATCATTGATTAATTTTCTTTTGTTATTTATCTTAGGGTCCACGATCTTGTGATTTTGGATTTGGAAGAATTCCGAAATTGATCCTAGGTCCAAATTTGTTATTCCAAAATTGCTTGACAAAATGGGTGAACTTGAGACTGCATTAGAAGGCTTTGAAAATATTGCCAAGCCGAGGGCAACTTTAAAGGTTGAAAACACCATAGAAGGGGAGAAGAAGAAGAAGATTGAGGCTCAATTGGTGAAATTGCAAGTTGATATGGAGAACATGAAAGAGAAGGAAACAAAGTGGAAGGGTAAATGGGTAAGTCCAAGGCTAGGAAAAATGTACTTTGGTTCGTTATATTGGGGATCTGTATTATACTTGTTGCTTGTAGGTACGGGTGTCAATGGTTCGGTTCGGACGATTATTTTATAAATTTTATACCATACCAATTTTTTGATTATTTTATTATGTATAATCAAATTAGACTTTTGTAAACCGTCCCAATCATGTCGGTTTTCCTTCGGTATCGGTACAGTTCGGTCAATTTTCGTTAATTTTTTAAATGTCATGTAAAAGTCATTAATAGAAGTAGAATGCAATATACGTACTTTTATATGACTTAGAAAAAAATCTCTAAATATTTTTACAGTTTAAAAGGTGATGAATTAAGAAAATATAAAAGATGGCTAGAGTATAGATCCATCAAATATTCTACAAGCATAAACGAAACTATGCAAATACAAAGAAAATATAAATCACACGAGTGAAAAGATGTTAGCCAAGTTGGGAATTAAGAATAAATTTTATAGAATATTAAACAATTTAAAAAGCTAAATCTAAAACAAGAGCTGCATATACTTTGGAGGAGTAGATTTTGTGACTCAAAGGAAGATTATTGATATGTTGGGATACAACAAGAGAGAGCTACCCTTCAGATACTTGGGGGTACCTTTGAGCACAAAGAAGATATCAATTATCCAATGTGAGCCTTTGATTGATAGGATGCTGAACAGAATTCAGTGCTGGACATCAAAATTTCTATCCTATGCAGGGAGAGTTGTTCTTATAAATAGTGTTTTAACTGCAATTCAAAATTTTTGGGCTCAGATCTTTATTTTTCCAAAGAAGATTATTCAGTTCATTGATACAATATGTAGAAGGTTCCTATGGTTAGGGAATGTAGAGCCTACTAGGAAGGAACTGATTGCTTGGGAAAAACTATGCTGCCCAGAGTAGCAGGTGGCTTGAATTTTACTAATGTGGTACTATGGAACAAAGTTGCTATTTTCAAGTTACTATAGAACATATGCAATAAGAAGGAGAAGTTACGGATACAATGGGTTAATGCTTGCTATATAAAAAGGAATACAGTATGGAGTACAATACCTAAGAATGCATCTTGGGTCATTCTATAGATTTTCAAAGCAAAGAATTACTTTGAAAATGCTGGTTACACTAAAGAAGAGGTGCAGAGGATGGACAATTTCTCAATCAAACAAATGTATAAAACCATGCAGGGGGAGTTTCAAAAGGTAACTTGGAGGAAATTAATATGCAACAATTATGGACTTCCAAAATGGATATTCATATTGAGAATTGCAATTCGAAAGGCTCGCAACAAAGGAAAGGTTAGCAAGATGGGGAATAAAAGTAGAGACCACATGTGCACTATGTCAACAAGAGACTGAAACAGTTCAGCACTTGCTTTTTGATTGTGCAATGACATGAACAATGGCAGCAACTGCTACATAGGCAAGGAATACTGTGACGACCCGGCCGGTCGTCTTAAGAATTAATGATTTGATCCCCTATTAACTTCTCCCCCTAAGTTTATTTCTGCTATTTTGATTTGCCGAGACGTTCGATGTTGGGTTTCGGATTGTTTTGGGACACTTAGTCCCTAAATGAGAGCTTAAGAGTTGGAAAGTGGTCCGTAGTCAGAATAGTGTGAAGACGGACTCGGAATGTGAATCTAATGGTTCCTTAGCTCCGTTAGGAGATTCAGGGTTGGGAGCGTGTTCGGAATGTATTTTGGAGGTCCGTAGCTAATTTAGGCTTGAAATGCCGAAGTTTGAATTTTTGAAGTTTCTGGTCCGATAGTGAGTTTTTGATCCGAGAGTCGGAATGGAATTTTAGAAGTTGCAGTAGCTTCGTCATGTCATTTGGGATGGGTGTGCGAAATTTCAGGTCATTCGGACGTGTTTTGGTTAGGTTTCTGATCGAGAGTGTATTTTGATAAAATTGAAAGTTCTTAGGCTCAAATCCTTGATTTATTCGAGTTTCCGACATTGTTTTAGGTGGCTTAAGGGTTGGTACAAATTTGAATGAGGCATTAGGTGTTATTGGTGCTTTTGGTTGAGGTCCCGGGGGCCTCGGGATGATTTCGGATGGTCGATGGAAGAATTTTGGAAGTTGAGATACATCAATTTTTCTGCTTCTGGTATTTTTTTTGCTTCTGCGGCTTGGGAACTGCAGAAGCGGACTTGGCATCGTAGAAGCGGGTTTTGGCATAATCTTCAGGCTTCGCAGATGCGGAAAGAATTCCGCAGAAGCGGACTCGCATCTGCAAGAAAAGGACCACAGAAGCGGAATCTTGGATCTTTAGTGAAAGTCGCAGAAGCAACTTATGTTTCGCATAAGCAACTTATGTTTCGCATAAGCAAGACCGCAGAAGCGGTCCCATAAACGCAAAAGCGGAAATCACTGGTCAGAAATAGTTAATTTGAGGGTTTAGTTTTAAAAAGTTGGAAAAATCAAATTGGAGCGCGGGAGAGGGCAATTTTGAGAGGATTTTGAAGAGAAAATCATTGGGTAACATTACTTTGATCCTTTCTAGTTATATTCCATCAATCTTTAGTTAATTTCAACATTTAATTTCGAAATTTTGGTAGAAATTGGGGGAAATTTTTTAAACTTTTAATTGAGAATTTGAGAGGTCATTTGGACTCCGATTTCAGTATTCTTGTTATTTATAGACTCGTGACAGTACAAGGGTTCTAAAAATGTGAAAATTATCCGGTTCCGAGACATTGGCCTAAGGGGCGTTTTGGTCATTTTACCTAAAATTGCGTCTTAACTTTAAATGTAATAGTAGAATCCATTGCTTGAGATGTTATTTATGATATGTAATTAAATTGAATAGATTTGGGCCATTTGGAGTCGAATACTCGTGGCAAAGGCGTGGTTTCTTAGTTGATTGTTGTGCCGGTTCGAGGTAAGTGGCTTATCTAACCTTGTGTGGGGGACCTCTTCCCCTTAGGACATGATATTTGGTATTTGAAAGCCTCGTACGTGAGGTGACGAGCGTACTTGAGCTAATTGTTGGAAATCCATTTTTACTTGAAGTATTTAAATTAAGTTTTTCTTGCTTATCTGTTTATTTTGGATTGCAAGTTTATCCTATGCCAGTTTAGAGAAGCATGCTTATTTGACTTACTTGATTAAGTGCTTAAACTGTCTTGTTTGTACTACATGAAGCATGTTAGGCTAGGATTTCTATTACTTGTTCTGAGTTTAGCATTTATCCTATCGTTTTGGGCTGTGATTGTGTGCTTTAAATTGGGACTACGGGACGACATCCCAGGAGATCCCCCTGTACTTGTTATGTTCTGGATTGAGGTGCGGGATACCAAGAGATCCCTGGCACATGTAAATGTAAGATTTGAGGATACCAAGAGATACTCGGGATACCAAGAGATCCCTCATGTATATGATGAGGATACCAAGAGATCCTCGGGATACCAAGAGATCCCTAGTGTATATGATAAGGATACCAAGAGATCCTCAGGATACTAAGAGATCCCCGGCTATTACTTCCTGATGTGAGCAGTATTCCTTATATTGTTTCTTTTTTCTGCTTCCTATTACTGTTTCCCCTTATTTATCCTGTTTAGATTCTCGCTGTAGACTTTATCTATACTATTTTCCTTATCCTATCATATATTTTGTTTTATCTCAGTAGGGCCCTGACCTTCCTCATCACTACCCAACCGAGGTTAGGCTTGGCATTTACTGAGTACCACTGTGGTGTACTCATGCCCTTTCCGCGCATATTTTTCATGTGCAGATCCAAGTACCTTCACTCAGGCACACTATCCTTGAGGCGGGGAGAGCTACGGAGAGTTCAAGGTATATCTACAGCGTCCGCAGACCGAAGAGTCTCCATCTTTATTCTATCTGTAGTACTTAGTTTTCTATCGTACCCTTGATGTAGACACTATGGATATTAGAGCATTTACAGTACTTCTTTAGCCTGTGTTTCCCGTGAGTTTACGGGTTTTGGGATGGTGTTGCAGACTTCCGCAATTATTTTGAGTTGTACATGCCGAGTGGCCTTTATATGCAAATATTATTTCAACTTGTTCAATTTTATTTAATTATTCTGCAAGTTAGGTTGTTATTCCGCATTGTTAGGCTTTCCTAGTTATAGGGACTAGGTGCCATCACGACATGTTCACGGAGGGTGAACTGGGGTCGTGACAAGTTGGTATCAGAGCTCTAGGATCACAGGAGTCACAGAACACATGCCGGTTTATTAGAGTCTCGTTGATCGGTACGAAGACGTCTGTACTTATCTATGAGAGGCTATGTAACTGTTTAGGAAAAAATTTCATTTCATTTAATTTCCTTGTCGTGCGGTATTTTTGACATCAATTCTAAACTGTTGTCTTATATTCTCTCACAGATGGTGAGGACATGTTCTACTCGAGATGATCAGACTCTCGTGCCCGCTACTACAACCATCAGAGGCCGGGATCGGGGGAAAGGTCGAGGACGCGTACGTGGTGCAGCCAGAGCACCTGTGCGAGATGCCGCCGAGGCACCACCAGCAGATCCAGCCGGAACCCAGGCACCTGGCATGCCTACTGCCACTATTACTCTAGCTCTCCAGGTGACTTTGGCTTAGTTCATGAGTATGTACACCCCCTTGGCTCAGACAGGGTTGCTTCCCCTTGCTGCAGCCATATCCCAGGTCGGGGGAGGAGTACAGACTCCCGTCGCTTGCACTCCTGAGCAGCGAGTGTAGGTTGAGCAAGTTATCGAGATTATTCCCGCACTGCCTGCAGTGCCAGTTCAGCCCGAGGATGGGTCATCTGCTTCATAGGACGAGCATCGAAGACTTGAGAGGTTCAAGAAGTATGATCCCCCAGTGTTTAGTGGATTAGCATCAGACGACGCCTTGGGATTTCTACAGGAGTGCCACCGTACTCTTCGCACTATAGGCATAGTAGAGTCCAGCGGGGTTTTCTTTACTACTTTTCAGCTTTGGGGAGCCGCCTATGATTGGTGGCGCACTTATGAGATAGACAGTCCAGTCGAGGCTGCTTCACTGACTTGGACCCAGTTCTCAGATATGTTTATGAGAGAGTTTGTCCCCCAGAGTCTCAGGGACGCATGGCGTGCAAATTTTGAGCATTTGCGCCAGGGTGCTATAACCGTTTTGAAGTATGTTATCCGTTATATCGGGTTGGCCAGGCATGCCCCGTCCTTGGTTGCTACAGTCTGTGAGAGAGTTTGTAGGTTCATTGAGGGTCTTATCCCACCCATCAGATCTAACATGGCTCGAGAGTTGGAGATGGACATTCCTTACCAGCAGGTAGTGAGCATTGCTAGGAGGATCGAGGGTATGCTCGCCAGGGAGCGAGTGGAGAGAGAGGCCAAGAGGTCTCAAGAGTTGGGCCACTACTCTGGTACCCGTACCCAGCAATAGGTCGTCATGGTAGGGGTTGTGTGGGTCGCCCCATTCATTTAGCTCTTCCAGCAGTCAGTAGTGCTCCAGCTCCGCCTATACCTCAGGAGCCTTACTATGTACCTCCAGTTTCTAGTGCGCCTCCTGCACGGGGTGCTTTCAGAGGTCAGTCCAGCAGATTTGGCCCGAGCCAGTCACAGCCACAATGCCCTCCCAGAGCTTTTTTTGAGTGTGGTGACACCTGTCATGTGGTGAGTGATTGCCCTAGACTTGGGAGGAGTGCGCCCCCACTGACTTCTCAGCCACAGCGCGCTCAGCAGAGTTCTCAGGCCATGATCACAACTCCAGTCGCTATCCCACTTGCCTAGCCGGCTAGGGTTGTAGGTCAGGAAGATAGAGGCCGCCCTCGAGAGAGGGGCGGGGCCAGATATTATGCTATTCTATCTCGTACCGAGGTTGTTGCCTCCCACTCCGTCATTACAGGTATTATACTGGTTTGTCACAGAAAGGCATCGATTCTATTTGATCTGGGCTCTACTTATTCTTATGTGTCTTCTTACTTTTCTCCGTATTTGGGTGTGCCTCAGGATTCTTTGAGTGCCCCCGTTTATGTTTCTACCCCTGTGAGGGATTCTCTTATTGTGGACCGTATTTATCGGTCATGTCTGGTTACTATTCATGGTTTTGAGTCCAGAGTAGATTTATTGTTACTTGGTATGATTGACTATGACATTATTTTGGGCATGGACTGGTTGTCGCCCCATTTTGCTATTCTTGATTGTCATGCCAAGACCGTGATGCTAGCTATGCCAAGTATTCTGCGTATTGAGTGGAGTGGTACTTTAGATCACACTCCCAGTAAAGTTATCTCTTTTTGCTTAATGCTCAGCGTATGGTTGAGAAGGGACGTGCCACGTATTTGGCTTATGTGAGAGATGTCAATGTTGATACCCCTTCTGTTGATTCAGTCCCAGTGGTACGGGATTATCCCGATGTGTTTCCAGCTGATCTTCCGAGCATGCCGCCCGATAGAGATATTGATTTTGGCATTGATATGTTGCCAGGCACTCAGCCCATTTCCATTCCTCTGTATCATATGGCTCCTCCTGAGTTGAAGGAGTTGAAGGATCAGTTGCAGGAATTACTTGATAAGGGTTTTATTCGACCCAGTGTTTCACCATGGGGTGCTCCTGTATTGTTTGTGAAGAAGAAGGATGGTTCTATGCGTATGTGTATTGATTATCGCTAGTTGAACAAGGTTACAGTGAAGAACCGTTATCCTTTGCCTCATATTGATGATCTGTTTGACCAGCTTTAGGGCACACTAGTGTTTTCTAAGATTTACTTGCGCTTAGGTTACCATCAGTTGAAGATTCGGGAGCCAGATATCCCGAAGACTACCTTCAGGACTCGGCATGGCCATTACGAGTTCCTTGTTATGTTATTTGGGTTGATCAATGCCCCAGCAGCATTCATGCATTTGATGCATAGTTGTTCAGGCCATATATCGACTCGTTCATCATTGTTTTCATAGATGATATTCTTGTATACTCCCGGAGTCGGGAAGATCATAAGTAGCACCTGAGGACAGTGCTTCAGACCTTGAGAGAGAAGAAGTTATATGCAAAGTTCTCAAAATGTGAGTTTTGGTTGAGTTCGGTGGCATTCTTATGCCACGTGGTTTCGAGTGAGGGCATGCGGGTGGATCCGAAGAAGATAGAGGCCGTGAAGAGTTAGCCCAGTCCGTCCTCAACTATAGAGATTTGCAGTTTCATTGGCTTGGCGGGCTACTACCATCGTTTTGTGGAGGGATTTTCATCGATTGCGGCCCCTATGACTAGATTGACCCAGAAGGGTGCCCTATTTTAGTGGACAAAAGAGTGTGAGGCGAGCTTTTAGAAGCTCAAAACAGCTTTGACTACAGCCCCAATTTTGATGTTGCCTACCGGTTCGGGGTCTTATACATTCTATTGTGATGCCTCGAGAGTTGGTCTCGAAGCAGTGTTGATGCAGGACGGTAGGGTGATTGCCTAGGTGTCCAGACAATTGAAGATATATGAGAAGAATTATCCTGTCCACGACCTTGAGCTAGCTGCTATTGTTCATGCCTTGAAGATCTGGCGTCATTATTTGTACGGTGTTCCTTGTGAGAATACTGACCATCGAAGTTTGAAAACTTGTTCAAGCAAAAGGATCTAAATATGCGTCAGAGGAGGTGGTTAGAGTTGCTGAAGAATTATGATATTACTATTCTGTATCACTCGGACAAGGCCAATGTGGTGGCGGATGCCTTGAGTCGCCGGGCGGAGAGTTTGGGGAGTTCGGCATATTTACTAGCTTTAGAGAGGCCTATGGAGATGGATGAGCAGGCCTTAGCCAGCATTTTGTGAGATTGGATCTTTCGAAGCCCAGTCGGGTTCTAGCTTGTGTGGTTTCCCGGTCTTCCTTATTTGATTGTATCAGGGAGCAGCAGTATGAAGACCCTCATTTTCTTGTCCTTAAGGATAAGGTTCAGCGTGGAGATGCCGGAGATGATGGGGTATTGAGGATGCAGGGCCGGATTTGTGTGCCCAATGTTGATGAGCTTCGAGAGTTGATTTTAGCAGAGGCCCATAGTTTGCGGTATTTTATCCATTCGGGTGCCGCAAAGATGTATCAGAACTTGAGGCATCACTATTGGTGGAGGCGGATGAAGAAAGATATAGTTGGTTATGTATCTAGATGCCTCAACTGCTAATAGGTAAAATATGAGCACCAGCGACGGGGTGGGTTGCTTCTGCAGATAGAGATTCCGGAGTAGAAATAGGAGCGCATCACCATGGACTTCGTATCGGGACTCCCACAGACCTTGAAGAAGTTTGATGCCATTTGGGTTATTATGGATCGACTGACCAAGTCCCCTCACTTTATTCCTGTGTGTACCACTTATTCGTCAGAGCGGTTGGCGGAGATTTATATCTGAGAGATCGTCCGTCTGCATGGTATTCCAGTTTCTATTATTTCAGATAGAGGTACTCAATTTACATCGCAGTTCTGGAAAGCCGTGCAGCAGGAGCTATGTATTCGGGTGGAGTTGAGCATAACATTTCACCCCCAGACGGACGGACAGTCTGGGCGCACTATTCAGAATCTTGAGGATATGTTCCGTGCATGTGTGATTGAGTTTGGAGGGTCTTGGGATCAGTTCTTGCCATTGGCGGAGTTTGCGTACAACAACAGTTATCAGTCCAACATTCAGATAGTGCCGTATGAGGCTTTATATGGTAGGAGATGTAGGTCTCCGGTAGGCTGGTTTGAGTCGGGTGAGGCCAGGCTATTGGGCACAGAGTTAGTTCAGGATGCATTGGAGAAAGTTAAGGTGATTCAGGATAGACTCCGTACAGCCCAGTCCAGACAGAAGAGCTACGCGGACAAGAAGGTTCGTGATGTTTCATATATGGTTGATGAGCGGGTTCTGCTTCGGGTTTTGCCTATGAAAGGCGTCATGAGGTTTGGGAAGAAAGGGAAGTTGAGTCTGAGGTTTATTGGCCCTTTTGAGATTGTGAGGCGCGTTGGGGAGGTTGCTTATGAGCTTGCCTTGCCTCCCAGTTTGGCCGGGGTTCATCCTATTTCATGTTTCGATGCTCCGGAGATATAACAGTGACCCATCGCACGTGTTGGATTTCATTTCAGTCCAGTTGGACAAGGATCTATCCTATGTTGAGGAGCCAGTGGCTATATTGGACAAGCAGATAAGAATGTTGAGATTGAAGAACATTGCTTCAGTAAAGGTTTAGTGGCGGGGTCAGCCGGCCGAGGAGGCAACTTGGGAGATCGAGCGGGATATGCACAACCAGTACCTTCATCTTTTCTATACTTCAGGTATGTTCTTTATGATCGTTCGAGGACGAACGAATGTTTAAGTGTAGGAGGATGTGACGACCCGGGCGGTAGTCTTAAAAATTAACACCTCGATCACCTATTAACTGCTCCCCCTAAGTTCATTTCTGCTATTTTGATTTGTCGGGACATTCGGTGTTGGGTTTCGGAGAGTTTTGTGACACTTAGTCCCTAAATGAGAGCTTAAGAGTTGGAAAGTGGTCCGTAGTCAGAAAAGTGTGAAGACAGCCTCGGAATGGGAATCTGATGGTTCTGTTAGCTCCGTTAGATGATTTTGGGGTTAGGAGCGTGTTCGAAATGTATTTTGGAGGTTCGTAGTTAATTTAGGCTTGAAATGTCGAAGTTTGAATTTTTCAAGTTTCCGGTCCGATAGTGAGTTTTTGATCCTAGGGTCGGAACGGAATTCCGGAAGTTGCAGTAGCTCCGTCATGTCATTTGGGACGAGTGTATAAAATTTCAGGTCATTCGGACGTGTTTTGGTTAGGTTTCTGATCAAAAGTGTATTTTGATGAAATTGAAAGTTCTTAGGCTAAAATCCTTGATTTATTCAAGTTTTCGACGTTGTTTTAGGTGGTTTAAGGGATGGTACAAGTTTGAATGAGGTATTAGGTGTTATTGGTGCTTTTGGTTGAGGTCCCGGGGGCCTCAGGATGATTTCGGATGGTCGATGGAAGATTTTTGGAAGTTGAGATACATCAGTTTTTCTGCTTCTGGCATTTTTTTTGCTTCTGCGGCTTGGGAACCGCAGAAGCGGCCTTGGCATCGCAGAAGCAAGTTTTGGCATAATCTTCAGGCTCCGCAGATGCGGAAAGAATTCCGCAGAAGCGAACTTGCATCTGCGAGAAAAGGACCGCAGAAGCGGAATCTTGGATATTTAGTGAAAGTCGTAGAAGCGACTTATGTTTCACATAAGCGAGACCGCAGAAGCGGTCCCTTAACCACAGAAGCAGAAATCACTGGTCAGAAATAGTGAATTCGAGGGTTTAGTTTTAAAAAGTTGGAAAAATCAAATTGGAGCTCGGGAGAGGGCGATTTTGAGAGGGTTTTGAAGAGAAAACCATTGGGTAACATTTCTTTGATCCTTTCTAGTTATATTCCATCAATCTTTAGTTAATTGCAACATCTAATTTCGAAATTTTGGTAGAAATTGGGGGAAAAGTTCTTAGAAATTTAATTGAGAATTTGAGAGGCCATTTGGACTTCGATTTTAGTGTTCTTGTTATGTATAGACTCGCGATAGTATGAGGGTTCTAAAAATGTAAAAAGTATCTGGTTCCGAGACATTGGCCTGAGGGGCATTTTGGTCATTTTACCTAAAATTGCGTCTTAGCTTTATATTTAATAGTAGAATCCATTGTTTGAGATGTTATTTATGATAAGTAATTGAATTGAATAGATTCGGGCCATTTGGAGTCGGATACTCGTGGCAAAGTTGTGGTTTCTAGTTGATTGTTGTGCCGGTTCGAGGTAAGTGGCTCATCTAACCTTGTGTGGGGGACCTCTTCCCTTTAGGACATGATATTTGATATTTGAAAGCCTCGTACGTAAGATGACGAGCAAGTACTTGGGCTAATTGTTGGAAATACATTTTTAATTAGAAGTATTTTGGATTGCAAGTTTTTCTTGCTTATCTATTTATTTTGGATTGCAAGTTTATCCTATGCCAGTTTAGAAAAACATGCTTATTTGACTTACTTGATTAAGTGCTTAAACTGTCTTGTTTGTACTACGTGAAGCATGTTAGGCTAGGATTTCTCTTACTTTTTTTGAGTTTAACATTTATCCTAACGTTTTGGGATATTATTGTGTGCTTTAAATTGGGACTACGGGACGGCATCCTGGGAGATCCCCCTGTACTTGTTATGTTCTGGACTGAGGTGCGGGATACCAAGAGATACCTGGCACATGTAAATGTAAGATTTGAGGATAACGAGAGATCATCGGGATACCAAGAGATCCCTAGTGTATATGATGAGGATACCAGGAGATCCTCGGGATACCAAGAGATCCCGGGCTATTACTTCCTGATATGAGCAGTATTCCTTATATTGTTTTGTTTCTGCTTCCTATTACTGTTTCCCTTATTTATCCTATTTAGATTCTCGCTGTAGACGTTATCTATACTGTTTTTCTTATCATATCATATATTGTGTTTTATCTCAGTAGGGCCCTGACCTTCCTCGTCACTACTCAACCGAGGTTAGGCTTGGCACTTACTGAGTACCTCTGTGGTGTACTCATGCCCTTTTTGCGCATGTTTTTCATGTGCAGATCCAGGTACTTTCACTCAGGCGCACTATCCTTGAGGTGGGGAGAGCTACGGAGACTTCGAGGTATATCTGCAGCGTCCGCAAACCGAAGAGTCTCCTTCTTTATTCTATCTGTAGTACTTAGTTTTCTATCGTACCCTTGTTGTAGACACTCTGGAGATTAAAGCATTTACAGTACTGCTTTAGCTTGTGTTTCTGTGAGTTTCTGGGTTTTGGGATGGTGTTGCAGACTTCAGCATTTCTTTTGAGTTGTACATGCCGATTGGCCTCTATATGCAGATATTATTTTAACTTGTTCAGTTTTAATTAATTATTCCGCAAGTTAGGTTGTTATTCCACATTGTTAGGCTTACCTAGTTATAGGAACTAGGTGCCATCAAGACATGTTCACGGAGGGCGAACTGGGGTCGTGACAAATACAGAGGAAGAAGCTAAAATGGCAAGACAATTGGCATGGATAGAAAGAGTAGCAAAAGGAAGAAGTGGATAAGCAGCTTTATGTAGAATGACTTTAGCTGCTGTAGTTTACTATATATGGCAAGAAAGAAACAATGTCATATTTAAACAGAAAAAAAGAATAGCAGCAAGCATAGTTAGAATGATCATTCAGAAAATTCACATTAGAGCCACCATGTTTCCTAGGTTAGAAAGGACTATTACCAATGTAAACTGGTACCCGGATCCAATGGAACAATGATAGAGGACTGGAAAGCAGGAAAGTAAAAATGTAGAAGGATCCAAACTAGGGCTGCATGTCCGGTGAGGTTAGTTTTTGTTATGTTGTTTGCATGTACATATTTTACTTGGTAAATAAAGTCAATTAATTACCAAAAAAAAAAGGATAAATCTAATTCATACGAAATATATTCAATACATTGTAGGTTTCTACTCTTATCGCCATAACACCTTGTGTCCTGCTAGTGAATATGCTGAAAATAATTTAGTTTCAATAGAAGCAGAATAATATGTTTGGGAATTATGATTTTGAGTTTAATTACTTTTTAGCTTGTAACTATTTCATAATTTCAAGGCCCAAGAAAAAATTTAATGCTTATTTTTTTTTGAACTTAGCATATAAATATATTTTTCATATTATAAATGTATTCGGTACGGTTCAATATTTTTTCGATTTGTTTTCAGAAAATAAATAACCTGCCCTAGTTATCAGTATGGTTATATGTTAATATAAAAATATACAATTTTATTATTAAAAAAACTAAAAATCGATTCGGTACAGTACGGTTCAATCGGTTTAGTTAGTTTTTAAATATCCATTGACACCCTTACTTGTAGGTATCCAGGAATGTCATTGAAAGAAGATGCAATAGGTGGCATTACTGTACCAGTGAGAAATATAGTTCAAAGGCTCTAGATTTTTATAATGCAGGTGTCACGGCCCAGAATTCCCACCCTCGGGACTATGATGGCACATAACATTGTACTTGCTAAGTAAACCAACATTAGAGTTCTATTAACCTTTTTCCTTTACATATTATAGATTAAAATTAGCAAACTAAATCAAGTAGAAGTAACTGCGGAAGTACGTAAATAACCATTTCTCTATATACTATTGACAATACCAAAGCCATTACTAATACCCGGAATCTGGTGCCACAATCCACGAACATACTAAGAATATCTACAAATATTGGCTTGAAAGAAATTACATCTGTTTTGAAAGAAAAGAAAATAGGAATGTAGAAACATAGGAGGGCACGCCAAGGCCTGTGGACGCCAGCAGGACTACCTTGGATCTCCTAGATGAAATGTCTGCAACCGACCTCTTGATCAGCTACTACCAGCTCCAAAATCTGCACAGGAAGTGCACAGTGCAGTATCATTACAATCGACCCCATGTACTGGTAAGTGCCGAGCCTAACCTCGACGAGGTAGTGACAAGGCTACAGCAGGGCAATCACAACATAACCTGTATACAATGTGTATAGAGCAGAAAGAAGTACGAAACAAAATGAAACAATAATCTACAAGGAAAGAATTCAAAACTCTGCTATCTCATTAGTACTCAACTATAACCAATCCTTAAGTGTAAAGCTAAATTTCAGAATAACTTGCAGAATAGAAGAGAGATACATAAACACATAAACTGATGCGGCGTGCATCCTAATCCCACAATATAATCAATATCAATATGAATATACACCCTTATTACTCCATTTCAATCCACCCTTATTCCTCCTATTGCAGCATGCAACCGATCCCACCGTACAATAGTAATCCACCATTATTTCTCCTCAACATACCACCATTATTACTCATGTTGTGGCGTGCAATCCGATCCCACCAAATAATTGCATTTCACCCTTATTACTCCTCAATATTTCACCTTTATTCCTCTCGTTACGGCGCGCAACCCGATCCCATCATATCAGTACCAGTCACACAATAAAATCAGGAATTTCACAATTTAGCACAAAACTCTCCATAATATTTAAGCCTCAAACCAAAGAGACTAGGAAACCACACAATTATTAAACTTCACTCAATTAATACTACACAGCGAGACCAACCCAAAATGTACCATAAAGCACCGACAAACCAACTTAAACTAATAATGTAATACAATGAAACTACAAAATAGTTAATACCTTCAATAAAGAAAAACAACATCTAACAAGTAGCAATTAAACAGGAAAATACCAATAAGCATGTAGCAGTTAAGACAGAAAGACAATATATTAAGAACGGGGAAAGAACAAGCTAAATAGATAATTTGGCGGTGCATAGGTACTCGTCACCACACACATGGATTTTCACATAGCAATTAAGTCGGGGATCTCTAATCACTCAAGTCAAAGTTAGACACAACACTTACCTCAATCCACGGACAAACTCAAAGCCCAATCACAGTTTTTTCCTTCACACAAGTCTCCGAACCAATAGAATCTAGAAATTTACAAACCAAACAATTCAATTTAAACCTTGGGAACTACCCACAATAGCAAGGAATTCAATTTAGGCCATTTTGGAAAAAGTCAACACCCAGGCCCGCTTGGTCCAAACCTGAAATTCAGACCAAAACTCAATTACCTATTCACCCCCGATCCCGGATATACAATTGGTTTTGGAATTTGGCCTCAATTTGAGGTCTAAATTCCCAAATTTCGTAATCCCCAGCTTCTACCCAAAAACCCCCAATTCCACCATAAAAAAATTTTAGATTCTAGGTTGAAATCTTATAAAATTAAGTGAAAGAGTGAACGAAATGAGTTATGAATCAATTACCTATGATTTGGGGAAGAAATCGCCTCTAGGGTTCTTGGGTTTGAAATTTGAAAGAATGGGAGAAAATCCTCTTCTAAGTTCCTTTTACACAGCTGCAGATGTCGCATTTGCAACCTGAGCTTCATAATTGCAAAGCTCGCAAATGCAAAAGGACCACCGCCAATACGAGGTCCTTCCCATTTTTGTTGCCTTCTCAATTGAGAAGATAAGTTCTCAATTGCAAACTGGTACCTCCGCAAATGCGACTAAATGATTGCATTTGCGATCAATTCCCCTCCCAGCTTTACTTCGCAAATTTGAATATCGCAATTGCAAAGACTGTTTGGCCTACCTATTCTTCGCATTTGCGATTAGAGCCTCGTATATGCGGAACCTAAAGGCTCGCAATTGCGATGCTTGATCTCGCAAATGCGAGATCAGAAGCCTGTTCGCAATTGCGAAGACTATTTGGCCCACCTACTCTTCGCATTTGCGATGAGAGCCTCGCATATGCGGAACCTAAAGGCTCGCAATTGCGATGCTTGATCTCGCAAATGCGTGATCAGAGGCCTGCAACAGGTTAAGTTATACCAACACAATTTTCTAAGTTCAAAACACCCCGTAGCCTATCTGAAACTCACCCGAGCCCTCAGTGCTCTAAAAAAAACATGCACACAAGTCTTAAAACATCATACAAACTTGCTCATGCGATGAAATAACCAAAATAATATTTAAAAGCACGAATTTAGCACCAAATTAAAGGAAATTATCAAGAACACCTTGAAATTCTTATTTTCTCAACCGAACACCCGAATCATGTCAAACCAACTTTGTTTCTCACAAAATTTCACAGACATAACTTAAATATTATATTAAATTTGTACTGGGCTCCAGAACCAAAATACGAGCCTGGTACCAATGAGATCAATCATTAATCAAATTCTTTAAATCATTAGATTTTCAAACTTACAATTTTTAACAAAAAATTATTACATGGGATAGGGACCTCCGAATCTGATTCCAGGCATAGGCCAAGGAACCAAATTTTATTGTGGACCCAGCATGATCGTATAAATACGGATCCGGGTCCGTTTACTCAAAATGATGTTTGGGGTCAACTAAAAATCAACTTTTTAGGCCAAAAGTTATTATTTTATTAATCTTTTATCATAAGAGCTTCTGGAAACACGCTCGGACTGCGCACGCAAATCGAGGAGGAATAAAATAAGGTTTTAAAGGCCTCAAAACATGAAATCGAGTTCTAAAACATAAGATGACCCTTTGGATCATCATATTCTCCACCTTTAAAACAACCGTTGGTCCTCGAACGGACATAGAAAAGCACCTAAGCTGGGAAAAAGATGGGGACATCTGCTCTGCATATCGGACTTGGACTCCCAGGTAGCTTCCTCTACTTGCTGACCTTTCCACTGCACTCTAACCGAAGTATAAATCTTTGATATCAACTGACAAACATACCGGTCTATAATAGCTACCGGCTCCTCCCCGTAGGTCAAATCCTTGTCCAACTGGACAATGCTGAAATTTAACACGTGGGATGGATTGTCGTGATACTTTCGAAGCATTGATACATGAAACACTGGATGTATCGCTGATAAGCCTGGGGGTAACGCAAGTCTGTAGGCCATCTCTCCCACTCGGTCAAGAATCTCAAAAGGCACGATGAACCTAGAGCTTAACTTGCCCTTCTTCCCAAACAGCATCACACCCTTCATGGGTGACACCCGAAGCAACACTCTCTCTTTAACCATAAATTCCACATCACGAACCTTACAATCGGCATAACTCTTTTTCCTGGACTGAGCTATGCGAAGTCTATCCTGAATGATCTTAACCTTGTCCAAGGCATCCTGCACTAAATTTGTACCCAATAACCGAGCCTCCCCCCGGCTAAAACCACCTAACAGGCAATCGACATTGTCTACCACATAATGCCTCATACGGAGCCACCTGGATGCTCGACTGATAGGTGTTGTTGTAGAAAAATTTGCTAATGGCAAGAACTGATCCCATGAACCTCCAAAGTCAATAACACAGATGCGAAGCATATCCTTCAAGATCTGAATGGTACTCTTGGACTGTCCGTCCGTCTGAGGAGGAAATGTTATGCTCAACTCGACCCACGTACCCAAATCAAGTTGTACTTCCCTCTAGAAATGCGAGGTAAATTGTGTACCTCGATCAAAACTGATAGACACGAGCATACCATGAAGACGAACGATCTCACGGATATAAATCTCTGCCAATCACTTCGAAGAATAGGAAACTGCCGATAATCCAAACTGCGTCAAACTTTCTCTGTGTCTATGGGAGTCCATCAACGAAATCCATAATGATACACTCCCACTTTCACTCAGGAATCTCTATCTTTTGAAGCAAACCACCAGGTCTCTGATACTCGTACTTTACTTGATGTCAATTCAGACACCGAGTTACATATGAAACTATATCCTTCTTCATTCTCCTCCAACAGTAATGGTGGGGAAAGTCCTGATACATATTAGCAATGCCCGAATGAATAGAATACCGGGAACTGTGGGCCTCCTCTAGAATCAACTCACAAAGTCCATCCACATTAGGCACACAAACACAACCCTACATCCTCAAAAACCCATCATCTCCAACCGTAACCTGCTTGGCATCACCGTGTTGCACCATGTCCCTAAGGACAAGCAAATGAGGGTCATCATAATACCGCTCCTTGATATGCTCAAACAGGGATGACGAAGTGACTGCGCAAGCTAAATCACAACTAGGCTCAGAAACATCCAACCTCACGAACTGATTTGCCAAAGCCTGAACATCTAATGCAAGCGGTGTCTCACCTGCTGGAATGTACGCAAGGCTGCCCATACTGACTGACTTCCTACTCAAAGCATCGGCCACCACATTGGCCTTCCCAAGATGATGCAAGATGGTGATATCATAGTCTTTTATTATCTCCAATCACCTTCTCTGCCTCAAATTGAGCTCCTTCTGCTTGAACAAATACTGCAAACTCTTATGATCCGAGAACACCTCACACGACACTCCATATAAGTAGTGCCTCTAAATCTTCAGCACGTGAACAATGGCCACCAATTCTAAGTCATGAACTAGATAATTCTTCTCGTGAACCTTCAATCGCCGTGAAGCATATGCAATAACCTTGCCACCCTAAATCAATAATGCACCAAGTCTAATACGAGATGCATCACGATATACTGTATATGGCCCTAAATTTGTGGGCGATACCAACACCGACGCCGTAGTCAAAATTGTCTTAAGCATCTGAAATCTTGCCTCACACTCGTCCGACCATCTGAACGTGGTACCCTTCTAAGTCAACCTGGTCAACAGGGGTGCTATAGATGAAAATCCCTCCACAAACCGACGGTAATAACCCGCCAATCCCAAGAAACTACGGATCTCTATGGCTGAAGTAGGCCTAGGCCAATTCTGAATGGCCTTAATCTTCTTAGGATCCACCTAAATACCCTCAGGTGATACAACGTGACCCAAGAAAGCAACTGAACTCAACCAAAACTCACATTTTGAAAACTTAGCATATAACTGGTTGTCTCTCAGAGTCTGAAGTATGATCCGAAGATGCTACTCATGCTCGTCTCAACTGGGGGAGTAGATCAAGATGTCATCAATAAAAACAATCACGAAGGAATCCAGATAGAGTTTGAACACCCAGTTCATCAAATCCATGAATGTTGTTGGGGCATTTGTCAGCCCAAATGACATAATTAGAAACTCATAAAGCCCATACCGAGTCCGAAAAGTTGTCTTAGGGACATCGGATGCCTTATTCCTCAACTGATGGTAATTAGACCTCAAATCGATCTTTGAAAACACCTTGGCACCCTGAAGCTGATCAAATAAGTCATCAATCCTCGGCAATGGATACTTGTTCTTGATGGTGACTTTGTTCAACTGCCGATAGTCTATGCACATACTCATCGACCCATCCTTATTCTTTACAAACAACACCGACACACCCGAGGGTGAGAAACTAGGTTAAATAAAACCCTTATCAAGAAAGTCTTGCAACTGCTCCTTCAATTCTATCAACTCTGGTGGGGCCATGTGGTACGACGAAATAGAAGTGGGCTGAGTGCTTGGAGCCAAATCAATACAAAAGTCAATATTCCTGTCGGGTGGCATCCCCGGCAAGTATACAGGAAATACCTCTGGGAACTCCCGAACAACTAGCACAGAATCCATGGAAGGAACCTCTGCACTCGACTCATGAACATAAGCCAAACACCCCTTCTCGGTCATACGTCGAGCCTTCATATAAGAGATAACCCTGCTGGTAGAATAATTAGGAGTCCTTCTATACTCTAATCGAAGAAACCCCGACAATGCTAAGGTTATGGTCTTGGCGTAACAGTCCAATATAACATGATAAGGTGACAACTAATCTATGCCCAAAATAAAATCTAAATCAACCATATCGAGAAGTAAAAGATCTATGCTAGTCTCAAGACCCCCCAATAAAACCACATACGAGCAATAGACACGATGTACAACAACAGAATCCCCCACCGGTGTGGACACATGCACGGGAGCATTCAAAGAATCATGAGACACAACCAAATATGAAGCAAAATAAGATGACAGATAGAAGTATGTAGACCCTGGATCAAATAGAACTGAAATATCTCTACTACAAAGTGAAACAGTACCTGTGATAACAGCATTAGATGACTCACCCTCAGGCATGGCCGGGAAAGCATAAGATTGGGGAAGGCCCCCAACACTCTAAACCATATCCTTGGGACGGCTTCTTGCTGGCTGGCCTCCACATCTATCTGACCTCTACCTTTAGCGGCATGACCTCTACCTCTGGCTCCCTGGCCCCTACCACTAGCTGGCTGAGCGGGCGGTGTTGGAATCATGGCACGAGAACCCTATTGTTGTGACTGAACACCCACTAATCTTGGATAGGTCCTCCGGATATGCCCATACTCACCACACTCGAAATGTCCATCATGGTGGCGCCTAACATCACACTTGCTAGGCAAGCCAAAGTTAGAGTTTTATTAACTTTATTCCTTTATATTTCGTAGATTAAAATTAACAAACTAAATCAAGTAGAAGAAACTATAGAAGTACGTAAATAACACTTTCTTTATACACTATTAACAATACCAAAGCCATTACTACTACCCGGAATCTGGTATCACAATCTACGAACATACTATGAATATCTACAATCATCGATCTAAAAGGAATTACATCTGTTTTGAAAGAAAAGAAAACATGAATATAGAAACATAGGAGGGGACGCTAGGGCTTGCGGATGCCAGAAGGACTACCTTGGATTTCCTAGATGAATGTCTGCAGCCGACCTCTCGATCAGCCACTACCAGCTCCAAAATCTGCATAGAAAGTGCAGACTGAAGTATCAGTACAACCGACCCCATGTACTGGTAAGTTCCGATCCTAACCTCGATAAGGTAGTAATGAGGTGACGATGGGGCAATCACAAGATAACCTGTAAACAATGTGTAATAGAGCAGAAAAAAGTACGGATCAAAATGAAATAGTAACTTGCAAGGAAAGAATTCAAAACTCTGGTATCTCATCAGTACTTATCTATAACCAATTCTTAAGTGTAAATCCAAATTACAGAATAACTTACACAGTAGAAGAGAGATATATAAACACATAAACTGATGCGGCGCACATCCCGATCCCACCATATAGTCAATATCAATATGAATATTCACCCTTATTACTCCAGTACACCCTTATTCATTCTGTTGTGGCGTGCTACTCGATCCCACTGTACAATAGTAATTCACCCTTATTTCTCCTCAACATACCACCCTTATTACTCCTGTTGCGGCATGCAACCCGATCCTACCAAATAATAGCATTTCACCCTTATTACCCCTCAATATATCACTCTTATTCCTCCTATTGCAGCGCGCAACCCAATCCCATCATACCAGTACCAGTCACACAATAAGATTAGGAATTTCACAATTTAGCTCAAAACTCTCCACAATATTTAAGACTCAAAAAAGAAAATGGAAAGCCACACAATTATGAAACTTTACTCAATTAATACTACATAACAAGACCAACCCAAAATGTACCATAAAGCATCAATGAAGAAACTTAAACCAATAATGTAATACAATGAAACTATGGAATAGTTAATACCTTCAATAAAGAAAAACAACATCTAACAAGCAGCAATTAAACAGGCAAACACCAATAGCAGTTAAGATAGGAAGACAATATATTAAGAACGGGGAAATAACAGGCTAAATAGATAATTTGGTGGCGCATAGGTGCTCATCACCTCACCTATACGCCACACACATGAATTTTCACATAGCAATTAATTCGGGGATCCCTAATCTCTCAAGTCAATGTTAGACACATCACTTACCTCAATCCAATGGACAAACTCAAAGCCCAATCATAACTTTTCTGTTCACACAAGCCTCCGAACCAATAGAATCTAGCAATTTACCAACCAAACGATTCAATTTAAGCTTTGGGAACTACCCACGATAGCAAACAATTTAATTTAGGCCATTTTAAAAAAGTCAACACCCAGGCCTGCTTGGTCCAAACCCGAAATTCAGACAAAAACCCGATTATCCATTCATCCCTGAATCTGGATATACGATTGATTTTGGAATCCGACCTTAATTTGAGGTCTAAATCCCCAAATTTCAAAATCTCTAGCTTCTACCCAATAATCCCCAATTCCACCATAAAAATCTTAAATTCTAGGTTGAAATCTTGTAAAATGAAGTGAAAGATTGAAAGAAATGAGTTAAGAATCACATACCTATGATTTGTGGAAGAAATGGCCTTGAAGAAATTGCCTCTACAGTTCTTGGGTTTGAAATTTGAAAGAATGGGAGAAAAATCCCGTCTAACTCCCTTTTACATAGCTGCAGATGTCTCATTTTCAACCTGAGCTTCACAATTGCGAAGCTCGCAAATGCAAAGGGGCCATCGCAAATGCGAGGTCCTTCCTATTTATGATGTCTTCACAATTACGAAGATAAGTTTGCAATTGAGAATTGGTACCTTCGCAAATGCGACTAAATGATCGCATTTGCAATCAATGCCCCTCCCAGCTTTACTTCTCATTGCGAAGAGTTCTTCACAATTGCGAAGAAAGAGTTCTTCGCAATTGCGAAGACTGTTTAGCCCAGCTATTCTTCGCATTTACGATGAGAGCCTCGGATATGCGGAAGTTGCTGAGTTCAAAATCGTAATTCCTAAGAGGCCTGCAATAGGTTCAGTTACACCAACAAAATTTTCTTAGTTCAAAACACCCCATAGCCAATCCAAAACCCACCCGAGCCTTCGGGGCTTCAAGCCAAACATGCACACAAGTCTTAAAATATCATACGAACTTGCTCATATGATCAAATCAACAAAATATCATTTGAAACCACGAATTTAGCACCAAATTAAAGGAAATTCTCAAGAACACTTTGAAATTTTTATTTTCTCAACCGGACACCCGAATCACGTCAAACCAACTTCGTTTCTCACCAAATTTCACAGACATGACTTAAATATTATATTAAACATGTACCGAGATCCAAAACCAAAATACGGACCCGATACCAATGAGATCAATCATTAATCAAATTTTTTAAATGATTAGATTTTCAGACTTACAATTTTTAACAAAAATTCATTACTTGGGATAGGGACCTACGAATTCGATTCCGAGCATACGCCCATGTCCCATATTTTACTACGGTCCCAGCAGGACCATCAAAATACGGGTCCGAGTTTGTTTACTCAAAAGATTGACTGGAGTCAACTAAAAATCAACTTTTTATGCCAAAAATAATTATTTCATCAATTTTTCCACATAAGAGCTTTCCGGAAATACGCACGGAATGCGCATGCAAATCGAGGAGGAATAAAATGAGGTCATGAAGGCCTCAGAACATGAAATCATGTTCTAAAATGTAAGATGACCCTTTGGATCATCATAGTAGGCCAACAACTACATGAGCACATAGTGTGCCTTTTAACATCCTAACTCTGTAGGTGCATGTTTTCCTGTTGATGTCCACCAAATGCTTCACTTCACTTGCACCTGATCTTTGCTTCACTTCAAATCCCAACTCACCATTCCTGAAAATATTACATTTTATTGACCCTTATGTGTTCTCTTCCAAGACTTTCATGGCCACTGGTCAAAAATCACTAATCCAGGTGTTTCCAAATTGCCTAAGCTGACATATTTTGTTCATCATCTTCACCCTAGCATTGTCAGTATAGTCTTCTGCCTTGCTGCCAAAATCCAAGCATTGAAACATTCTGCCATATTATTATTAACATTGTGACACTTGCAGAATGTGTTGAAATACACCTTGTTCCATCTTTCAATGTTATAGTACAACAGTTCATCAACTATATTATTACCCAATTTCTTCATTTCATCCAGATTTTTCTTCAACTCCCACACATAGGTAGACTTTGCACACCTACAGAAGCAGTTTCTTCTCTCTATGCCCCTCCATTTCTTAGACCAGTTAGCTAGGATGTGCCTTGCACACATCCTATGCTCATAATTTGGAAGTAGATCTTTTATAGAATTCTCAAGCCCCTACAAAATGAACAATGGTAGTTAGTTTTAAGTTAAACAGCAGTAGGAAAATAACAATAAACTACAAGTGCTTACCTTTTGCATATCTGTTATAATAGTCAGATTTCTACCATCTCCAAGCTGAAGATCACCATTTAAAAGGTTGACAAACCACCTCTAAGTGTGCATATTTTCAATTTCAATAACAGCCCAAGCAAGTGGAAGCATCTGATTATTTACATCTTTGCAAACTGCTACAAGTAGTTGGCCTCTACATACCTCTTTTAGAAAACATCCATCCAACCCAATGCATGGCCTACAACCAACCGAGTATGACTTCTTTATTGCATCAAAACAAATATAGAACCCAACAAACATTTTCTTCCCGCCTTCAAAAATTTCTTCACTAAGCTTCACTACACATGTACTCCCTAGATTAGATCTAAGCAACTCATCCCTATAATCTAATATTCTGCCAAACTCAAGTTTATTATCACCCATTATCTCATTTAACACAATATTCTTTGCCCTCCTACAAACTGTCCTTCCAACATACAATCCCAATTTCTTTCTAATCAACTCCTGAAACTTGAATATTCTCATGCTAGCTTGTTCTTTTATCCTTTCATTGAACTTTTTGGCCAAGAACTTTGAATTATATAGCTTGTTTCTGTTAGTTGGGTCACATTTGTGAACTAGATTGTAGTTCTTGACTACAAAATCCTTAGTCCTAGAATCATAACCAGAAACTAGAAGTCAAGGACAGAATGCCTTCTTGCACTTAACCCTCTCCCTTGTAGGTTCATTTACATACTTTTTTATAGAAACCTTTTGTTGAACAACATATTTCGTTACAACTTCTCTGAAATCTCTCACACTTGCAAATGCAAGTCCAATTTCCCAAACTATTTTCTTGCAAGTCTTGTCAAAGATTACTCTTCTTCTAGTCTTTCTTCTTTTAGCTTTAACTTTCTGTTGAACCTCCCCTTAACCTTCATCATCAACATAATTTGGATATGTCTCAAAACTAGCAGCTTCATCCGAATGGTAATAAGGCTCATCACCGCCTATCTTACCTTCTAAACTCTTCTTCTTCCTAGATTTATATTCATCGTACCCCACATCTGGCCTTCTCTTACCTAGCTATTATTAGTGCTGCTACTAGATTTAAATGAGTTTGATTCAGATGAGGATTCTGAACTATCATTAGTAGTAATAGCTGTAGGCACACTATTATTGGCACTATTTTCAGCAGTATTGGATGCCTTTTCAGTAGTTCCCAAACCCTCACAGCCCCCCAAATCTTGACCATATTCCTTCTCTAAAGTAACATTACTATCACCCCCCAAACCCATTTGGCTAACATATTCTAATAGAGGGGGGACCACTATAGCATAATCAACCATGTGATCTACATATACCTCCAAAATATCCCCATTTTTTAACTCTTCACAAATACCCATAAGGTCCCTACCAACCTTAAATACTACTAAACCAAGATAATTAGGTGGTCTAATATAAATAACAACAAAAGAACTATTCTACTCAAACTCTTTCACATAACCTAATAACTCAAACTACGATAAAATATCAATATTTACATCAACACAATCGGTAATCATCCCACCAACATAATCTTCCATTGAAAAGGAATATAACTTATCTATGGAGAGTTTTCCACCATGAAAAAACCTCATTGTAACAAGTATAAAAGACATTGAAATACCTGAATATAGTAAAAAATAAACTAATTAATGGTTAATAGTTATTATTAGACCACGACATAAGAAGTCACAATACATGCAACAAGAAAATACTGAAATTTGGTTTTACACCTTAAAAATTATATTTCTATTACTCGATTTTACATTGAAAACATTACAGTGAAGATATTTAAAGCAAGTTCAATATCCTAGTTACGGATATTAAACAAACTAAAAAAGAGATAACATTTCGGGTTGATGATAGAAAAGGCTAGGGTTGATGGGTTTACCTCCAAACTAAAACAGAGATGACGTTTGAACTTGATTCTTCAAAGACCTTCAGCTTCAAACGGGTCTTCCACCAACTCGTCAAATGAAACAATAACAACAAACGAAACCCTAAGGAACAACAAAATCGAAAGATTTTGCAACAGGTCCCTTCGATTTTGGCCAAACAAATTGGTTTTAGTGAGGCAAATCGAATATTTGAAGGTACGACATTAGGGTTTTTCAATTTAGAAATTTTTTACTAACGGGGTGAATGAGAGTGTTTTAGTAAATAGAGGAAGGCTATTATTTTTATTTACTGAACATTTCAATTACGTGGCTACATAATAAAAACGTGTGTTTCTCACTCAAGTTATTATAGTTGGGTTAGGATTTAGGATGGAGTAAATAAATACAATTGGTTTAATAATAGTGGGGTGTTAGGATACCCGTAAAGTTTAAGTATGTAAATGATTTTTTAGGACAAGTTGAATGGGGTTTTTATGCATTTTATCATTAATTTAATAGGAGTTTTATGTTTGTATAGGAATAAAAATATTGTTTTATAAGTCCCCTACAGTCCCTAGTTTTATGACCATGTGTACCATGAAATTCACACAAATTTTTATCTCTCTTATTAAGTCCGGCCGAATTGATTTCAGGAACCTTGGTTCCTTTATGTTTCTCATGGTAGAAACAATTTCACAAGGCTGATGTTGCAACAGTAATCAAATAATGTAGGGTAACTAGAATCTCGGGATCTGAATGGCTCTTTATCTTGTAAATTTCTATTATTTCTTCCATGATCAGTTCTCTTGTTCGGTCCAGATCTTTCTAATGATTGAGAACCTCTAGTTTTACGTCCTTGCGTTGCCTGAAAGACTGACTTTCATTTGGTGAATACGGTTGGAACTTGCTCCTAGAAGCCTACGGTCTAAGTCGGGGTTATTTTTTTATACATTTTTAGATTTCAATCACGGTTAGAAACTCTAAAAGAAATCGGAGAATTCAACTGATCATCTTCTATTCTGATTTGATACATAACGATTATGAACATCAACCCAAGTGATTTCCTAAAACTCCAACAAGTTTTCCTTCAACGTCCTTAAGATATATGAGCTTAAAAGATTAAGTCCCATGATAAATGATTCTGCTATCCATTCATTTGGTATAGCCGGTAATAACATTCTTTGTTTTTGGAACCTGATCATGAACTCCCAAAGTAATTATAAATCTCCTCGAACTATTATGAAGATATCCGCTTTTCGGGCTCAAGTTTTTCTTGCTCCAGCATGAGCTTTAATGAAAGAATCTGCAAGCATTTCAAAATAATCAATTGAGTGTTTAGGTAAGAGCGAGTACCATGTTAAAGCCTCTTTAGTTAGTGTATCTCCGAATTTCTTTAGCAAAACTGATTCGATCTCGTTTGGATCCAAATTATTTTCCTTTACAACAGTGGTGTATGTTATAGTGTGCTCCTATAAATCAGATGTTCCATCATATTTGCAAATATCTGGCATCTTAAATCTCTTTGGGATCAACTCCTGAGGCCGAACTATGTTTGAATGGCAATTGTATATACTTCTTTGATTCCAGACCCTGTAGGACCGGAGGTTCTCCAAAATCTTATCCATCGGAGCATGAAATTCTCTAGCATTTTAATCCATGCGTTATTTATCTTTATGATGCATCTCACAATTTCAGCCCTTAGAAGATCGTCTGTAATATTTTTATTTCCAGATCTATTGCCTGTGTCGCCTGTCCAGTTATTATCAAATCTAATATCCCCCTTGAAGCTACATTACCCGTTCCAAGAATCACTTGATTTGTGGGCATGACAGGTGGGGATTGGACTCCAATATTTAAATTATTTTAGGCCATAGATATTATTTGTTGAAGCTCACTCATTATCCGATCTTGTGTTGAGAGATGGTTCATTATTTTTTCTTTGTTGCACTCTCAAAACTTTTATCGTATCAGCAACGGTCTCATCATCAAAATTATCAGGAGTGGGACTCATTTCACGTCTAGTATTTCTTTCCACCCGACTTGGAATTGATTCGTCCCCATCATGGTAAATTTCACCAGCCGAATCGTCTTGCTACGAATTTCCCATAGGCTCATTGTTGTTGCTCATGCTAGCGTCGAGTAAATTGTTGACATCATTATGTGCCATAGTTGCAATTTTCCTACTAAAACCAAAACAAAAAACTTTAACAAAATTTAGTATAAGATGAATAGACCAAAATAATACCACAATTGTCTGAGCCTCACGGTGGAAATCAAACTATTTATCGATAAAAAGGTATATTTGAATTTGTTTACGTAATTTATATACACGTTGATTAAGATGATCCGATTAGTAAAATTGCAAAGTATAAAGACACTAAAATAAAGATACTCAAAGAACTGTCACGACCCGGATTTCCCACTATCGGGATCATGATGGCGCCTACTCGTGGTAGCTAGGCAAGCCAAGTTACTCACCGTTTTCATAAATAAAAACAT